>JARVGP010000152.1:0-70651 GCA_029876185.1 Mansonella ozzardi
GGTTATTAATTTAAAAATGAAAAAACAAATTTTCCTAAAAAAAAAAAAAAAAAAAAAAAACAACATAAATTAATCTGTGAAATCAAATTTGTTATATGTAATATGTGCATGGAAATACAGTTTTCAAAAATAAACAAGGACACACTTGTGAGGGAGGCAATTCTTTCGAAAGCGTATCACCAGTAACTTCCAGGCCTGGTGCTTTATCGAGTGTCAGTACATTCGGAGGACTGGCCAACTCCTACAATGACAATGTTTTACAGCTATTAACTCTTCCATTCTACTTATTGTGGCAAAATTATTCATAGATAAGAAAAGTGGAAAACATAACAATGATTCAATGGTTAGATGATTCAACGAATGATTCAATACCATTTGCTGTACGTTTATCTTTAAAAAATTAACCATGCATTTGCACATACCAATAACAATACGAGGCATAAAATCCGTGCAGAAGCAATGATCTGATTTCATGAATTCAGAACTTTTCCATAACAAATCAAAAATTTCGAAAAAAATTTCAAAAATTTCCAAAAATTTCCATAACAATCATGTTATATTTGTATCATTTTAGATATCTTATATATAATGTTAAATCTGTTAAATCGTATCCATGTTAATGTTAAATAATAATGATTGACTCTTACATACAATACAACAGTTAATAAGAATATTATTTTCAGTCCAAAAAAAAATTCACGAATTTTTGTATCCATGAAAACTTACAGCAGATGGATAAAGAACAGCCATACGGTCAAGTAGTATTTCGGATGGTGGTGCACGATCAGCACGTGTTTCATCGCCTCCAGCAACAAGAATTCTTTCTGGTACGTTCATCTGATAAGCATACTTATCGCCTACATTTTTAGAGACACGTTGTCTTGTATATGTTTGATCACTGTTTCCCGCAATTGTAATATGCTGTGGTACGTGCATCTTCTTTCACACTGCAAATAATTATAGTAATAACATCTCTTTTTTTTTTTTTTCAACAACATTACAATCCAATCGTAATAGATTTCTTAGCTTGTAATATTGGAAAGATATATATAGTTGATATAAAGCAATAAATTTAATATAAATTCACTAAAATGAGCTTATTCAAATCTTCCATCATAGCTAACACAATATGCTTAATCTTTGATCTACAATTCAAATAAATCATATTTCAAAAATCTTTGAATAAATCATCTCCGATAACCTAAATTTGGAAATGTGTAGATGGAAGAAATGAAATGAAAAAAATAAAATTTTTCGAGAAATCAATTCAGACAAGATTATTATAATTTGAGAGAGAAACAAAATGAATGGCTTTTAAATGTTTGAAGGCAAAAGAAGTGTATTTTGCGAAGAGAAAAGAGAGATTTGAGAAAAATCACGAGAGATTGCAGAATATAAAGGAAAAAAATGGGTAAACACGTTGGGAAAGCAATACAGACAGGTAATCAAATTTTTAAGCCAACCATCTGTGGGGCTATCGAGCTATCGATTTCCATGACAAATACTTGAGCTTTTAATGCGCAAGGAAATTCTCTCTAATTTATTACTAGCGTGTATAGTATTCAGTTACTGTAACAAATGATGTATGCAACGTATTGGTAGTGTGTGAACAGACTGTTTATTAGATGGCCGTCAGGTAACAGGGTCGTCTAAGTTCAGTGATAAGTAATGAAAATTATAAACGTGTAAATGCGTCTCGAATGCTTACTGAATTCTCGTAACATTTAAATAAAGAAACGATAGGAGTGAAAGAATAAATATATAACTGTTCATTAACTGTCAAATAAGGGGCCTCGTTAAATTTCGTCAAAATTTTTGTCACTTTATATCTTTTGCAAGAGATACCTGTTGAAATAGAAGCAAAATGCTGTGTATGTATTCAAATACTTCATAGTTTATATTCATCCTGAATAATAATGGAGTCTAAAATTACAGGATGGAATGACTACAGGTCGAGAGTATTATTTTGTTATAGTTGGACATAATGATCAGCTGATATTCGAAATGGAATTTCCAATGGTTGATGCTAAGAAGCGATCTGATTCGGATACACGTCACCTGAATCAGTTCATTGCCCATGCTGCTTTAGATATTATCGATGAACAAATGCTCACCAATCCTCAAATGTATCTAAAGGTATAAATCTATGCAACATACATATCTGCAGATACTTGCCAACAATATCTCAGTTTTATTGGTAATTTTGAAATATGCATAAATCAGTAATTGATGTTATTTCTATAGAGATTTGAGGTAACAGAATTTTAGAATCAAATAAATAAGGAAATACAAAAATTATGAATTTAAGGTTTAAAAGATATATGTTATTTGAAAATAAATGTTCGTTAGAATGATATAATTCAAGGATATGGTTAATAAGCAAATATATATATATATATATATATATATATATATGTCTAGTTAGTTGATTATTCCATTTTTCTTTACTATTTAAAAGATGAAATTTTAATATATATCATAATTGTAATCAAAAATTATTTTGCAACATGTAACTTTTTGGTAATCTTGCTCTTTTGAAATTTTTGTTGTTTCCATTTAGCATTTAATGTAACGAAATTTTACTGCATATTTCTCCTAGGCAGAAACATGTTTCAAATAATAATGAAATGAGAAATTTTGCAATAATTAATAATATGATTTCATTTTGATTGCAGATTGTGGATAAGTTTAATGAATGGTATGTATCCGCTTTTGTCACTGCAAGTCGTATTAGATTTGTTATGTTGCACTGTCAGAAAAATGAAGATGGAATTAAGCAATTTTTCCAGGTCGTTTAGTGTATTTTAACAGTTTAAAATATAAAAATTTAAAACATGAAAAAAGGTATTTCGAGCTCTTAATTGCGAGATTAATTTTGTACATGCATGACATAGTATATTTCAAGGGATTTACTAATTTTGTTGCCATTTAAGTTTTATCCATCTACTTCATGCCGGTATATTATTTCCTATCTATTTACAGCTTAACTTATAACTTTTAATTAAATAAGAAGTAAGCATCAAATTGTTAATATAAAACTATCACTTTAGTGAAAATAGATTAACTGTTATCTTGTACAAACTATTAATTCATTACAGGAAATCTACGAAATGTACATCAAACTTTCAATGAATCCATTCTATGAGATCAGTTCTCCAATCACATCGTCAAATTTCGAACAAAAGGCAATGTTTTATGGGAAGAAATATTTGAACACGTGATGAACTGAACACACTTCATCACGTGTTCATAATATTCTGGTGATTAAAAATTTGTTTTTTTGTGTGACTGTTTGCAAAAGTATTAATTATATGTATAGCTATTTTGCAACTTATATATGTAGAGTTTTTCAATATTTTATTTGCGAAATAAAATGATGATTCAGAAAGCTCGTTTATGACGGAAGTAATGAGACCGTATTTTTTATAGGTTTGTGTGACCGAAATGAATCTGTCAGTGATAGTGCATTATAGTTTTTATAAGAGCAAATAAAATGCTTTCCTCCTGTTCATTTGTGCATCTGATAAATTAATCTTTGATTCCGAATTGGTATTTTATATAGTTGATTTTTTATCCAAATATCATTTTATAGAATTTTAATATTTTTAACTAGGAATAATTCGAGTGATTTTTGATGTAGTTTATTCTTCATATTAGAAAATGAAATTTCCATGGTTGCACCCTCTAAGTCATAATTAAAAGTGATATGATGTGAGGTAGTGAAAGTGCTTTGTTAAATGAGGTATGAATTGTGACGTTAAAACTCTTATTTAATTACCTAAATTTCTCCTTTGCCTTCGTTTTGGAAAATTTCCTATTTTGAACGTTTTCGTTACCTGTTAAGTAACACGCAATCACTAACGAAGTGATATTGACTTGTCGAAAGCGATTTAGTTGTAGAAATTCTGAAAAATTACTGATTGCTTACTTCACAAAATTTATAATCAACGACAAATTAGCGACAAAGATGAGCGTTTATGATTGCTTGAAATGTATTTGTTATTAATTTTAGTTATTCTTTGTTTTTTCTTTCTCGTAAATGGATTTGTTTTTTAAGTGGAACAAAAATTTGAATCCAAGTTCTTAATTTTACAAATCATGTAGGCGTCAGTTCGCAATCTCCTTTTTAGCTTTCAATTTCCTCTTGCTGCTAGCAAGCGTTAGTGTTCAGTTTGTTTTAGATTAACAATAACTTCTTACAAAGTAATAAAGTGCAAAGTTTATTGTAATCTCTCGGAGCTATGACCCTGTCGGGGAAAAACCAAAAATTGTATTGTATTATAATTATGAGATTGTCATACCTTATAATATTGTTTTGTGGTAATTTATTTTCTAATTGTCATATCTGGTGATCTCAGGATTTCAAAATTTAAAATTGCTTCTCTTAAAATCATTATCTGCTTATCCTTGACCTTTGACGTGTTTTAATTTGATTGGTTAAAACTATTGGACACATTTTGTATATAAATTACCGAAAATTGTTCAGTTAATTCAATTCTGTGAGCTTGTTCCAATCATGACCTTTTTATTTCTATCGCTAATAAACTACGCCATCAATAATCTTTACCAAGCTTCTTGTTTCTCTGTTAATCAATAAAGGAAGTTTCATCAACATTTCCGCTAATTCACATTAATAAAATAAAATTTTGAACATAGCTGAACATAATTTTCACGATCCTGAACATACCTGATATTGTTCATGTAATCTATATATGTATGCTTTAACTTTCATTGTATGCTTGAAGCATTAGATCAAAAAGCTAACATTTTGTTTCAGTAATAATTTGAACAATATTTTTGATAACCATTTTCGATTACTTTCTAACTGATTGACATTTACAATGATTAAAATCATATGAAAGAAACTTGCTGTGCTTTACTTTTTGTAATATATGCTATGCTAATATGATAAGGCAATTCTATATTTCTAATTGAAATTAAGTGAAAAGCATTTCCTGTTGCCATTTGTTGTTGCATTTCCTGAACTATATTTATTCTTTTTCATGAAACCTGTTTGTGTCACTAAAAGTATTTTTTTTTTTCACATCATTTGTGTAGCCTAATTTCGTTGCATCCTTTTTTAACAAAACAGAAAATTAAGATGTTTGCATCTTTTTAACAGAAAATTAAAAATTAAGATTACTATCTTTACTACTACTATTCATTAACTATTTTATTTTATTGTATCAAACGGATTTTTGATTTTTTTTTATTTTTTTTAATGATTCAGAGTGTATTACGTGAACTTTTTTATCGTCAATTTTTTTATTGGCATTTTTATGGAAAACATCTGGAAATAAAGATTTTTTTCTACACTTAGCATTTTTATCACTTACTTATTTACTACTTTGCCTTACTACTGCATTTATTTGCTTTCGGATTTTTTTCCTTTTTGTTCCGAATAATGAGCAGTTAGATTTTATAAATTTTTTCATTCGTCATAAATTCTAAAAATTATTTAAAATGATAGAAATTGGCAAAGGACAGTAAAAGTGTCAGAAATTATTTGGATAATTCAAGAATGAATGTTTGATTTCTTTTTTCTTCTATTGTTCCACCATTAATGTCTCATTTATCAAAATATCCCAAATTTACTTATTACTCATTACAAACTTATAAAAATGAAAATATTGTTACACTTTCAAGTTCGCATTTTTCTCTTAACATAGCACTAATAAATCTTCAAATACTTACCCTGTCACATTACTCTAATGCAGAGCTTTTGATTTATTATTCTGGAACTTCCTTCATAACCTCACTTTTATACACCTGCATACAGAGAGTATGTTTGTGTGTGTTTGTGTCTGTGTGTGTATTTTTACACGCCATTTTTGTAATTGATTGACAGTAAAGGTTTGTTGATATGAGCGTCAGGTATTCACTTTGACCTTTGACCTCGTTTTTGTGTTCGGGAATGTTAATTTTTAATTGATTTGGGTAGTAGTGAACGGTAGAAATGTTTCAAAAATTCATCCCCATTATTCATTTTCATAATGGAAATAAACTGATGGAATAGATAAATGAAATACTTTCACTTAAGTTTATATACTTGAAATCAATTTCTTATTTGCTACATTTTGACTTTTTTCTGAAAAAAAGCGCTAAACTTCGACTTTTACGGTTAATTCAATAAAGCTAACAGCGTGCGAAATATAATGGCAGGATAGGAATCCAGAAGGAATGCTATCTTTTCCGTTTACTTTTCATTTACATGTGAAAATAACGAAAAGATTTATTTTGTTCTAGCGAATGCATGATAGTGTATATTATATAGATAATTCAAATATTAGAGAAAAATTGAAATGTTTTCCGTAACAACAATGTCAATTATTTATTCATTACTGATTCAACACTTTTGTTTTGTCACAATATCAAACACTTTCAATATATCATTTCGTTCTCATCAATAATTGTCAATTTTTTCTTTTTTTTTTTTTGTTTATTGTTTATTTCATTGCAAATAGTTTGCATCATTCCATACATTGTTGTCATCTATTCATTCCTATCTCACTTCAATTCTTCATTTCATATCACTTGAAAATGTTGAACAGTCGAAACAAATAATGCATTTCTACTGATCCATTAGAGAAAAATATTTCCGTTTTTAATATTTCTCCCAAATCTTCTGATTTCTAACGAAAGAATAATCGCAACATATGACACAATTAGTTTCGGTTCGTTAAACTATCTCGAAATTTTTCTCGCTCAAGTAGAAATTATATGCAACAATGTAATGTAATATTGATTTTATGATGGAATTATTCTGCGGTTATCTTATAGAACGTGTTTTCGTTAAAATCTCATTAAATTTTAGATGTTCTACTGTTATCCATTAAAACGGGTTTTTTTTCTTTTTTTTTTTTTAAAAAAAATTCTATCAGTCACTTGGAAAAAAATTTCATGTTTCCAATAGTTTAGATATGCAGCACTTTCTGTTCCGATAATATTTAAAGTTGTGCATGCTGAAATATGTTAGTCTTACAAATACACTTCATTGCACTGCAGTTATATAGTAGTAATAGAGGTATCGTGATTAATTACAAGTAAGCTTCATCTTCATCCAGCATATCTAGTTTCTTTTATAATTCAAACAACAAATAATTTCTAGGAAATGCAAGAAGAATCTATACTTTAATAAGGTTATTTAATTTGCAAGTTTTTTTTTAAATTAAAATTCCTAATGGGATTTATGATTTCCTTTTTCAAATCATATTTTGTTAATGCAGCTAGAATAAGTGTAGGCATGGCATCTAAATGTTATGATATTTCTCATTCCAGAAAAACCATCGCAACAATTAGAATTGCTTACTCCTAAGATGAAGTGATTAGTTGTTTTTAGCCTTGTTTTTGTTCAGAAACTTTTGCCAACTTTCAGAATATTTTTTAATTCAGTTTTTTATTTCGTTACATTAATTTTTTTCCTGTTATCTTCAAGAAGCATTTATTCTAATAGCTAGCGAAATTTAATTCTTTTTCTAAAAGCATCACATTTGCTGTATTGCGGCATATTTCTTTTTATCGAAAAAATTGAAGCTAGTTTTATCATCAGTTATTTCTATAATTTATTAATGATTTTATTAGTTGAAAAATGATAAATGATAAGGCTTAATAGATAGATGACAAAACAGAAGAGGTAGGAAAGGTAGGCGTTATTCAAAAGTAATAGTTACGAATTATTTTGAAATTATATGTTGAAATCTGTCTTTTCATAATTATTACAAGGAATTAGTTTTATTTAGTGAGTATTACTGATAAGATTTTTGCATTAAATTTTTAACCTATTTGAAATTTTAACAGCAACAACAATTGATCTCTTTATCATTTACTCATTACATGCAGAGGAATTTAATCATGCAGTATTTTTGAATGTGTTCGGTGTCTTGCATAGTTTCATTTTATTAAGAAACAATCTTGTCTTCAGTTTTCCCTTCTTTCCTTTAAAATTTTTTCAGTAGGTAATTCAGTATTTCAGCGTTAACATTTCTTAGTATTAATGTTTGTGATTTCATTTTTTACCATTAATTTATTCAGTCATTATTACTGTAACATTAACTATCAAACATGTTGAACATATTACTAAAAAAATTTCCGAAGCAATGTTATAAATCTGATATCTTAATGTTATAAAGTCACCAGTTTAGAAATTCCTAACTTTTTTGGAACTGATCTAAAATCCATTGCTTATCTTAACAGTATAGGTCAGAAAACCTTTTACGACATAAGTTGAAAAACAGATCGAACAACCTTTCGTGCCGTTGCTAGTTCAATATTAACTTTTAATCCAAATGATGTAAACAAGTTGGTGAAGCAACTTAATTCCAATAATTCTTAGGATATTAACTTCCAGCCTGATATTATTATTAACAGTTTAATGAGCTGTTATGTTAATGGAATAGTTAATTTTTTTTGGTTTTTATTTTAATTATTAATAAATTTTCATGGTATTAACAGACTAGTGAGAATTTATTACTTTTATGTAATAAAGTACGAGGCTATTGCATGATTTTTTTTAACTAACTGTTAGAAATAGTGTTTGAGTGGCTTGCAATTTTAATTTTGTCTTTCTTCACTTCTAGTTTTATTAAATAGATTACGATTTAAATATATGTTATAAGAGTGAATTCTATTTAAAAAAATTGAGCATAAATAGAATTAGAAATTTATTTCGGCTCGTTTGAATAAGTTAAATTACTTTTATTTAAAAAGATTTATCTATTGTTAGGAATTAATGGCTTCGCGGAAATGTCCATTTTTTTTATTGATGCGACTATTGGTATCAGTGACAAGTTCTGGAATACAATCAATTGCACGAGTTCGATTCGATCCTCCCTATATTCATAATCTTATGATTGGCGCTAATAAAACTGTAACAGTAGCTATTGATGTGGATACGAATCGTCAGGAATTTGCAAAATTGCCACACGAAAAACCATTTGCATTTATTCTGAAGTCAAATTTTTTAAACAATTTTATACTTTAAAGTTTCATTTTCCCAATTGATTTTTAGTCCCTAGTGATAATTTCGTACTTAATATGATAAGCGGGGGGAGTTGTATATTCAATAAAGAATATTCATTTCATACAAAATTGCATCAGTAATATTTCTGGATTTCCAGATCATCTGACAATGATATTGCTACAGCATGGAAAGAACCGAAACAATTTAAATTGGACGAATATTCATCTAAAACAAACGATTGCTTAACATATGAAGTTTGTACTAAATTATTCTGTTACAGTTCTTTAGAGCTTTTTCCTACAAATTCAAATGAAAAATGTGTTATAATGTTGCAGGTAAATATCACACTTACGGGGCATTTTCTTGGTAAAACAAATGTAAAAGTACGTTTATTGAGTATGGATGAAACTGTAGATGATGATCGATCTTTATATGAAATTAACAAAGTAAGTTGTAATATGGTTTACATCAAGACTTTGATCTGTTAGAATTTTAGAACTTTTAGTAATTGGAAATTATTTACTGCAGAACGGAAATGATCATAGCAATACGTTGGATGTTTGGGTTATTCAGGACAACAATCGACTTGTAAATCGCTTGTTTTTATTAGCATTAATCATTCTAATGATTATTGCTAATATGTTGATGGGATGCGAGGTATTTTTATTTTATACAATATATTAAAAATTTCAGATGTCGAAACTTTTCTAATTAATATAATGAAGAGCTTTTGATCAGAACAGAAAAATATCTTGGATTAACTAAAAATTTGAACAAGAAACTAGGATTTTGCTTCTTTTACAGTAACAAATGATGGAACGTGTGACAGAATTTGCTTATCAGTCTAATGTAGACTAGGTATTTTTTCTATAATAAGTTGTTCTTGTCATTAATTTAAAATATTCTAGTTTGATGTGCGTGTTATATTGGAAGTGATTAGAGAACCCATAGCACCAGTGATAGGTTTTTGCACACAGTTTATTGCAATGCCCTTGGTAAGCTAATTTCATATTAATTAAATTACTTTAATTTAATTTTAGTCAAGTTCTAAGTCATAAATCCAATGTCTTTAATCTAGGGAAAATGATAAATGGTTTTTCTTTAATGAATCATTTTCCTCACACAATAAATATTAAAATGGTGATGTTACCCGAGCAAGCCTGTTTAAATTTTTATGGCGAATAATCTGTATGGTCTTCGATTCAAAACAAACTATAGTCTGTATTCAGTTGTTTGAGACTTTCAGGATAATCATCTATCTTAGATCAATATGAATAGTATTGAAGAAAACAATTCAATTTCTATTTAGCTTGCGTGGGGTATTGCAAATGTTATGTTTACTGCTAATAGTTTACATTCTTTCGCACTTGGTTTATTTGTTACTGGTTGCGCACCTGGTGGTGGTGCCAGCAATTACTGGACTATTCTGTTGGATGGCAATTTACCGGTATCGCTAACAATGACATTCTGCAGCACCATTGCAGCTTTAGGTAAATTTATCCATTATTCTTAAACAAATAAGGCTTTTTTTTTTTTTCATTAGTTCAAGGAATTGTTTTATCTTCTTCTTCAGAACTATGAAATATAATTTGCACTTCTTTTATAAACTTATTTTTTATACTCACTATTTCATGCATTACACTGTATCAGTTTTTCAGGAATTTAAGTCTTCTTTAGAATACCAGCCACAACGTAGTGAGATTTTATGAAATTAGTTTATCACATTATTGCAGTGATGATGCCATTTTGGATGTGGGTTTTGGGTTATCGTTTTCTTGATAGTTTCCATCCTGAAGCAGTTATCAAGATCCCATATTCCAAAATTATCACTTCTTTGGTTATGTTGGTAGTACCGCTGATTTTCGGTGTTGTGATTTCACATTTCAAACCAGCACTGCGACTTCAGGCTCGAAAGGTTTACTTCTTAAAACTATAGAAATAGAATTTTGTTTGAGGCAGAATTGCTCTTCAAAAGAAGTTATACATTCATTTTATAGGTGATGCGTCCATTTATTCTATTCATCCTGATTTTTTTAATTGTTTTCGGAACAATAGCCAATATATATATGATTCGTTTGCTGACGTGGACAACTGTTTTTGGGTATTATTTTGCTGTTTATTTTTATAATTTTATTATTATTATTACGATTCACTTTTTTGTTTCACAATTAGAAATTTCAGAAGTTTATTGCTTCCTTGGTGTGGTTTCGGTATTGGTTGCTTCACGGCAGTTATTCTTCGCCAGCCGCCACCCAATGTCACTTCGATAGCAGTTGAAACTGGTATTCAGAATACTGGTATAGCTATCATGCTGCTAAAAGTAGGCTATTTAAATCTGTAAGGAGAAATTTGATTGATCGGAAATGCAATTATGAAATAATTTGTTTTTTTCTTTAACAAAAAAAAATGTCTTTGTCTGGAAAATTTCCCAGTTTGCATTCACAAAATGTTTCATGGAGACAAATTTATTTGCAATTACTTTGTTTTAAGCCGTTATTTTTCTTAGCTTTACTTTTTTATCTGAAATTTCTAAGTTGAATAATTTTAGTTCTCGTTTCCTAATCCAGATGCTGACATTAGTGCAGTGATTCCTGTTATTTGTGCAAGTATGACGCCAATTCCACTTCTGTTCGTCGCAACGATACATTGGGTATTTAAGAAGTTAGGAAAGAGGCGAGAATGTAGAAGAGATGATGATGTCGAAGAGGCAGCGGATAAAACTGATCGAATAACTTACAACTGTAATGAAATTATTGCTGTTAAGTATAAATTTAGCCCACCGTTAATGGCTATTAATGAAAAACCAAATATTTTGCTACAATGATATTGATCGCAAGCTGGTTGATTTTGCACAAATTGTCACAGTTTATAACATCAATTTTACAGGCAATGTCACTTCTGGAAATTCCTGAATGTTTTAGTGCTACAAAATAATTTCTATTTGGCTCATCTCATACATATCTTGTTATCGAAGACTATTTTTTACGGCTATCTTATTGGTATAGATTGTGAAGTAAACTTAATGTATGATTTTTTTAAGCTTTGCTTCACTGCCATATTAATTTATATTTAACTATATTATGTTGTATCATATTTGTATGTACTATTAATATCTTATTTTCCAAAAACGCAATCGTAGTATATCTCCTGATCTGATATTTAATATGTCTACCTTAATTTACTTCTCTTTTACAGTATTCATGTAATTTTAAGAAAATCTATTAGATTAGTTTATTAGAGTGTAATTTTAAGAAAATTCTATTAAAGAATCTATTAGAGTGTAACTTTAAGAAAATTCTATTAGATCTATTAGAAAGCAATCTTTCCAAGCTTCTGGAGAATTGTATCATTGCAATGCTATCGTAGATCTTTTATTTAGTTGCTATTTTAAATTATTTCATTAGTGATAATCTAGTTTGAGATCATTCATTCAATTAAAAATAAATGAAATCATCTTCCAGCTAAATTCTCAAATTTCCAACTTGAGCAAATCTCATTTTTGAAAATTTTAAGGAAAAACTTACGAGTTATAATTGTTAAATTTTCTTCAATCTTTAATTTATTATCGATTGATTAACGGTTGTGATATTGTGACTCTGTGATAATAGACTCATCAGATATGAAGTTTTTCTTTTCTTCACTGGTATATTACTCTGTTTTTGTTGATAAATATACTTCAGACTGTTGTTGCTTCAAATGGTCAAAATCACTATAATTTCATAGATGATATAAAGATACAATTGGAAATGTAAATTAATCAAGTTATTATCTCGCAAACTTCTCCACACTGTCCACTTTCAAAATGGGTCAATTCATTGTAGTATTTCATTTGATACCGTGTGGGATGTTAATTTCATTGCAACCGGTCAATATGGTGCATAACTTTCGCATATGTGGTTTAAAACAGGACAGAATTTCCAAGGATGTCGAAAGTATTGCTTACGTGTTACCTAAATGTTAAGATGTCACATAATACGTGATTTTTTGCTTACTGAAATATCCTATTAACACAAATGTCGGTATGTAATACGTTTTAAAATATTAATGTTAGTAAAGAACTTTCAAAAATTAATACTGCATATAATATAAGCTGTGAATGTTTATTGATCTCATCTAATAAATAACGTGTACTTTTGTCTAACGTTCATTTACTTAATTATCTTAAAAATCTTACGTGCTGTTTTAGATGACTGTCGAAAGTGGAGCAACGTTATCCAGTAAACTAATCAGTATTGATGAAGTATGCTATTAGTGCATTTATTGAATTTACATTTTTATGAATTTTCATGTTTTCTGGCGCAAAAAAGTGACAGTGGTTCATAATAATATTCTTTCGTATTTCTTGAGGGCTTTTTTAAAAATTTTCAGGTCAAATCAACAGCTAGGAAACAAAGAGTCGCCGCTCATAGCCATGTAAAAGGTTTAGGATTGGATCCTGAAACGCATATGCCAAGTGAAAATGTATTGTTTTCTGGATAGCTTTTTGTTATATTATTATAGATAATCTAGATCAGGTTTTTGTCGCTAAAAAGTATAACTTTATTATGGTTAAAATCATGTGATTGATTTTTATTTACCAGTTATTATCAAGGTTCTTCAGCAGACAATTTTCTTTCCACGTCTTCAAAATAAGATTCCAAATAGCAAATGTCATGTTTGGTTACTTAATCTGGCTTTTTGGTAAGCTTCTAATTATTCGTAAGCTAGCGTTCAAGCTGCCAATATGCAGCTGTATTTTGGTGTAACGGAGGCGGAAATTTCAAAAATGTTTACTACGATACTTTATAAGTTCAGTAGTGCTTCTCCCAGATCGCAATAAGTGGTCAATTTTGCATTATTTAAAATGGAGAACTTCATTTAGGCAAGTGGCTTCATTGGACAAATGGAAGCACGAGAAGCAGCTGGAATTATCGTGGATTTGATCCGTACGAAGCGCATGGCTGGACGTGCTATCCTTCTGGCTGGACCACCAGGAACTGGGAAGGTATGTTACTTTTTTCGTCACTGTTCATTATTTCGATCGAAAAGTAACTTTTTATTTATAAAGCAGAGAATTCAAAAGGTTTTGGCTTGAATATATCTTTTTTCGATTTTGCAGTTTGTCGTTTCATTGTATTTTTAGACAGCTATAGCACTAGCAATGGCACAAGAATTAGGTGATAGGATGCCATTTTGTCCAATGGTTGGTTCCGAAGTTTATTCATCCGAGGTGAAGAAAACTGAAGTATTGATGGAAAATTTCCGAAGATCAATTGGTATTTATCATTTGTACTCTGTTGCTAGATGAATTATAACATCAATTTTGTCCTATCTGTTATTCTGAATTATTGGAACTAATGTATATTTTCGAAAAAGTATACTTAGGATGTATATTTCCGAGACTACGTTTGAATAAAATTTACATCTGGATATGGTGAGCCATTAATTCCAATAATTCAAAAATAATGAGCCACACTTAAATCGTTCTTCAGTAAGTTATTGCAGGTCTACGTGTTAGGGAGAAGAAAGAAGTATATGAAGGTGAAGTTACAGAACTAACACCAGTGGAAGACGAAAATGCAACGGATGGTTATGGCAAAGTTGGTTTTTTGCATTAAATATTATAATCCGTCAGAGCTGAGCAAACCTTTTAGATTAAATCCTTATGTTTTGGTGGAAAATTCTTTCACTCCTTCTAATGTGAATTTTTGCACTGCGGAAGTTTGATAACGAATTGTCGAATTTTTCGCAGAATCCTTGCAGTATTAAGTCAAACTTTCATACTTCGAATTTTTATTGATAAATACTTTTACAGAGAATATCGCATGTACTGATTGGTTTGAAAACCGTTAAAGGGAGTAAACAATTGAAACTTGATCCATCAATTTATGACACGCTGTTGAAGCAAAAAGTTGAAGTTGGCGACGTCATCTTTATTGAGGCAAACAGTGGCGCTGTGAAGGTTTTAATTTGATTTTACTATTCTTTACACTTTCATCACTTTCTGGTACATCGCTTTACAGTTACAGTTTTTTTGTTTTGGCGTCGAAACAGAATTTGGTTAAACTACAGTATGCCATCCTTATTTAGAGACTTGGTCGATGTGACGTATATGCTACGGAATTTGATTTAGAGGCTGATGAATTTGTACCACTGCCAAAGGGCGATGTTCGGAAATCGAAGGAAGTCGTCCAAGTATTGAATGTTTTAGTCATTGCAGATTGCATTTTTGAAAACATATAGCATATTTTCACAAATCATTTGATCCTTTCTGTTCATTCTGTTATTGAGGAACTTTAGGTGAAAATTGCAGGATGTCACATTGCACGATCTGGATATTGCAAATGCTCGTCCGCATGGTACTGCTGGTAATGTTACTTCAATTGTTGGACAATTGTTGAAACCAAAAAAAACTGAAATTACAGAAAGGTTACGGCAAGAAGTTAACAGTGTTGTGAACGATTATATCGAACAAGTAAGAACTGGGGTATTTTGAAGTATAGTTTATCAATGTGGGTAGAAAATATATTTAGATATTTTAGGGTATTGCTGAGTTAATGCCAGGCGTGTTATTCATTGACGAGGTGCATATGCTCGATATTGAATGCTTCACATACCTACATCGAGCACTTGAGAGCACTATTAGTCCGATTGTAATTTTTGCCACTAATCGTGGTCAGTGCAAAGTTCGGTACGATTTATTTCTTAATATAGTTTTGCAGTGTTTTTCTGACGTAATCCAAAACTTTAATTAACCAAGATTTAATTTAAAATTATAGAATTAAAAAAGATTTATTTCATAAAGCGATTCTTCTTTTTCAGTGGTACGGAAATGATATCAGCGCACGGAATTCCTTCGGATTTATTAGATCGCATCTTGATAATCATTACAAAGCCGTATAAAATTGAAGAAATATTGGCTGTTGTAAAAATCCGAGCCGACGCAGAAGGTGTAAAACTTGATGACGATGCTTTGGCACATTTGAGTAATTTGGGCGCTGAGACATCTTTGAGATATGTTGTGCAATTACTTACACCTGCAAAATTACTTGCCCAAGTAAATAGTCGCGACATTGTTACGGTTCGTTTCTCTTCTTGTTGTGCGATAATTTTTCATGTACTGGAGAACATTTACTGTCTTTTCATGTTGGATCGTGAGTCTGATTGATAAAGAAAGTGGCAGTATTTTTTTAAAATGAAATGTTGTCCTCCTCTTCATGTTATATATAATTCAATTTTTTTCGATATTCCGCTTTATTAAAAAGTTTTGTTTTTTCAATTACGGCAAATTTATAATCGAATCAACAATTCAAAACTTTTATTTATTCGCGGCATATATTGCAATTACAAGTTTAGAAAGATGATGTGCGGCAATGTGCTGAATTATTCATCGATGCCAAAACATCGGCACAGCTAGCGCTTTCGAATAAATTTGAAGATCCTGTTCGTGCTTCATCTAATCCACAGTTGGATTCTGCCGTATCTGCTCATCCTCAGGCAGCGAGTGATGGCGAAGCTCCAATGGAATCAAATGAAACATAAATGAATACAAAATTTCAATATTCTAGAAAAGAGAGGATTGTTATATGTTGATTAAAGTATTGTTTGTTTTTCAGGTTTGTTTTGTACAATCTTTTTGACTCTTTGAAAAATTTTGGTTTAAATTTTTTTAGTGACATTTTACTGACATTTGGGAATTAATTTTATGCGGAATAAAAATCCAGCTTTGTTTTTCAATTTAGTTTTCATGAGCATTTTTGACTCTTCATAATTTTGATCTTGCTAATTTAATGGAGAGAACATTTTTATTATTATCTCTAGTTCACTTGCGTTAGAAATAGCAGTTCATTATGACACTATAATTTGGTGTTTTTGCAAATGTTTTGATTCGAAACAGTCAGACTTAGTCTGAACATTTTGTATTATTCATTTTTTATAAACTTGCATGATTTTTTTTCCTGATTTTTTTGAAGTTATTTTGTTTATTGTTGTCAATGAAATAAAGCTTAAGCCAAATTCGTCAGTAATTGTCCCTTTCATCGTTATGCTTTGTGCTTTTAAGCACCATTTTGATTTTGGTATTTTTAAATTCCAACAAAATTTCTTTATTTGTGGTTATTTTTTCATTTATTTATTTTCAAAAATGCTGCTCACGGAGCAGTGTTGCATATTTCAAACTTGTATTACTCTCACTTTGCCTGAAATCTGTGCTATTTGGAGAAAGTTTTTGTTGTTTCTTGTTCTAATGCTAGCTTAAGTCTTTTTTACGGTGTGAAGTTTGGCAGCTTCTTATCATGACAGGCTTGTCAACCCTTTCTTGGAAAATTTGATCATTTATCGTTGCTTGACAACTTTTTCTCGTGAAGGTGTATCGTAATGCAGTTGCTTAAAGCATAAGAAGAGTTGAATTTTTCAAATTAGAAAATTTTATTTAATTAGTACTTAAAAAGGCAAGGAATATGGAAGCTAGTAAAATTGGCGGTGACGAATGGGATCAGATTCCGGATGATGAATTGGAAGAAACGATTGCTGAAAGACTTTGGGGCCTTCGTGAGATGTTTCCAGATATATTCAGATGTAAGTTGGAATCGTCTGTTGATTGGTCAGTGTGGGCTGCGAAACATACGGTAAGTGTTTTTTTGCATGCTCAGCTATTCTTTAAGTGGCATCCTCGTAATATATTCATTATGAATAAGCTTTGCAGTGTGTTTATGCAATACTCTCGATACTTATTTCCAAGAAATCTAGTATACTGGATTTAACTCTTAAATAATGAAGGATGATATGTAGTATAACATTCAATTCTTTTATTTAAATGCTATGCTTTTCCAACTTCAGTTTTCGTTTGTGAAATCTGCGCTTTGGATTGTATCATCATCGATGATGATTTTAGTATTACCATACGTAATCGAAAAAGAAAGGTCTGAATATGAAAAAAGTCAGGTCCGTTTTTCTAAAATACCACATTTTTTTCTCTCATTGCGATTGTCGCAATATAAGTTTCTCAGGGTTGTTCTTTTGATAAATTAATCATTTGTTATTATTTATTTATGATAACTGATTTTAGTTGATTTTTTCTACCAGTAGGAAAGGTTCAAAGCGGAGTGACTTTTTATTTTCGTTGAAAACATTTCGTTGTTGATGTAGTTTATCGGATTACTCCACTGTTAATTTTTGTTTGTTATCTGATGGCATCAGAAAGTTCTAATCCCAATAATTAATTTGGTTTTAGGTGGCTCAACAGAGGCAGTTATTGCTTGGCCCAAGTGCTGCTATAAGTACTGCGAAACAGTAGTGTTTTTTATGGTCAATTTTCAACGATTTTTTTTTGCTTGTATTTCTTTGTCATGCTTTTGCTTTGTTCTGTACTCACCAGTTTTGGAAACTGCAAATCATTATTGAAATTTGATTTTGTAAACAATGAAAAAAAATTCCTATTTGAATATTTTTTTGATTTGTTTGTGATATCAGAGAACTTAGCTTTTGTGATTATGTGATGATCAAATTTTTTCCTGCTGGAACTAAAAAATGGTGAATTGTGTTTTTTTCTATTCCAACCATCTTTGGCATTGCTTAGTGTGTATTGGACTTGCAGTGAGAAGAAAACCTTAAATTTTTATCTATTGATGGTGTTTTGGTGGTTTTTTGCCGAAAAGAAAGTATGTCGTCAATTTTGAATTTCTTTAACTCGAATAATGATGAATGAGAAAATGTTAAATTCGATTATTCACTATTACTCGAATATGATTTTGTGCATTTTTTGTTAAAATAAATTTTTCGACTTCTAATTCATGTTTTCTGTAATAGTGATGGGGTGATGCCTGTAGTAAATTATCAAACCACATATAAAATATTCTAGTCTTTAAATCTTCCGACAAATGTTTCGGTTTGATGCCTGTTATGCAGGACGCAGATTAAAGTTCATTGCAAATTGGGTTCATCCGAATATTCGTTTAAGTGATTGTGATAAATATTTAGGCAGTTCTGTTTGGAAGGATTTGACATTTTCGGTGCATGATTTTCGTGCGGCGTAGTTGTCGCGATTTTCAGGGAAATGGCGTAGTTGGTTTTTGCTTCCGGAAGTTTGTTGATGGTAATGTGCAACAGGCGGTAGAGGTTAGTAAAAAATGGGGCGTGGTCTGTTATTTTTGTTTGTCTATGGGCAGCAGTTTGTTTTAAGCATGTGGATACAGGAAATCTTGATGTAATCGTTATTTTAGTAATTCCAACAAAAACTCCTGAGAGCGAATAATTTTACTGCTAGTATAAAACATACAAGAAGAGACTGCTTAATTGATACAAAAAAAAAAAGAGAACTAGATTGCTTCTACGTTTGAATTAGATGAATTAAGTTTGTGTAAATATTCTTTGGATCAATTATAGGTTGAAAAGCGGAATATTTCTTCTAGCGATCCTTTGTCAGACTTGGCCATATTTGATAAAAAGGAGAATGCTGCATTGAAGCAAATAAATAGGAATGATGGAATTGTAAGTTATTATATTAGAAATGCTGAGTACATCTATTATATTCAAAATGTAAAATCATCAAAGTGGTGGTGCTGAAACTTTTTTGAGTGAAGATGATAAAGGATCCGAAGAGAGTGCTGTTTTCTTGCATATATTCCTTTTTTTTGTTGGGATATTATCAAGAATCCAGTGACAATTAAAGTCCCTTTACAGCTTTCACTGCAAAACTCTTTCCCAGCACGACGGAAAAAGCAAAAAGTAGAGACCAATCGATTTCGACCTATTGTATATTCAGAGAATGAACTGGATAAATCCAACTTTATGCAGCCACCGTCAAGGTTTTTCAGCCTTTATTTTGATCAAATAGCAAGAATCTAAAGCTTAGGAATTTACATGTTGTTCAACTATGATTATTCTCTGTTTTGCAGTTGCACGCTAAGTTCACTAATTTTTCTAACGCTACTTGTAATGAATTATTTGATCGTATTTCTCAAATTCCTGTTCTTGAATTTCATTGGTTTCGTGCAAATTCAGTAGTTCTGTGAATTATAAATTAGGTTCAAAGGTATGATTTTATAAAAACAAAATAATAAGCCTCACTGTGATTTTTTCAACAAATAAGTTGATTTTTCAATAAAAAGATTTCAATAAATAAGTTGATTAATAGCTTTCTAATCCTATCAAATCTTGTAAATACCATTAATTAATTGTAGCTCTATGATCTGACTTGTTAATTGATTACAAACAATTCACCCATATAAAAGCTCTTTAGTTCTACTTAGATCAGATCATTGTCAGTTTCATAGCGATACATTCCGCTACTGCTATTATTATTAATTCAGCTTATTTCTACAGTTAATTAATTCGTAATTCAGCGACCAATAGCCCTTTTTGTATTATCATTATGTATTCATATATATCTTCGTATTCCTCCTCAATTCTATTTTAATTTGTTATATTAATACTTATATATTTTTTTCGTCATTTTATTATAATACTTAGTATTACTTTTAACGTCGTTCCATTATACTTGATATCTGGAGAGTAATAAAATTATAACTAGCTGTAAGTTCCAATTCTAATTCGTAAAATCATCATCATCGAAAAGTACGTAAGTCATTCATTTCAAAATTCCCTTTCTTATTCTTAAAAAATTTCTCGACATATTTTCTGGTGCCCGAGGCCAGGTGACATTATGACCTCCATAATAATAGAAAGTATTAAAGCTGTAAAAGAGAAACAGTACTGCATCTCGACACTGTCCAACATTACCTAATCGGGACATCAGAAATCGATGTGCCGGAAAATTTTTTAAGAAAGGGAATTTTGAAATGAATGACTTATGTACTTTTCGATAATTTCAGTAATTGGGTTTGGAACGTGCAGCTAGTTATGTTGTGGTTGTCCAAGTACCAACTATAATAGAACGACGTTAAAAATAATACCAGTTATTATAATAGAGCGACGAGCGAAATATGTAAGTATTAGTATAACGAGTTAAAAAATAGGATTGAGGAGAGATACAAAGGACGTAATGATAAAACAAAAAAGGTTTCTTGGTCGCTGATTGAGGCGAATGATAGCAGCAGTGTAGTAGAAGGTAGTATTGTCGTGAAACTGACTATAATCTAAGCACAGTTAGAGAGCTTTTATATGGGTGTGAATTGTTTATAATTAATTAACAAGTCAAATTTTAGAGAGTTATTAATTAATGATATTTATAAGATTTTATAAGATTAGAGGACTATTAATCAGCCTTATTTATGAAAATAGGTTCAAAAGTATGATTTTACAAGAACAAAGTAATAAATCTTCCATAAATCATTCAGCTGTTAAAATCATAGTAAACACCTTGAAACTTTGAAAACAAATTTAATAAATTATTCTGTGACATTTTACAATTAATCATATCTTATAGAAATAATCATAGCATAATATGATCTGGCTTCTGCCAAACATTTTGCAATATAATTATTTCGATTTTTTCTGTTTATAAATTCGGATTTGTTCAGGGATAATCCACTTCCATTCGATCCGACAGCAAATCCGTCATTGTTACCTCCAACACACTCATGGTCAATTGCTCATTATGTGAATCATTTACCAGTACTGCAGGTACTTGTCGAATTAGGCATGGATTTGTTTGAGGTTTATGTTAACTCAGTTAAATTTAAGCAAATACTATTACCCTGAAATTTTATAAAAACTTCGGAAGTTTTGGATGAAAAATTTATACATTAATTAACTTTATTACTTTTATAACGAGCTCTTTGTAGGTGGATTCAGTGACACATATCGGCCGTAAACTGGTGAAATTAAATTGGGAAAATGATGTAAGACCGAAACTTATTTGGTTAATCCAGCAAATCGGTATGCCCATAACCGATGTCGGGTCGTATTTAACGCGAAATCCGTACTTTTTATTACAGGATTTAGAGAGCATGAAGGTTAATTATTGTTGTTTTCCTCTACAGGAAAGTTTAGCTTCACTTCATATTATAACAGTCGTAATGAGTTATGTTTCATGTTTTAGGTGCGAGTAAATTACCTTTATACCAAAAAGCTGACTAAAACGGAAATCCTTAAAATCGTGAAAAACAATAGGTTAGTTCTTTCATTCGAAGTTATCTCAACATGATTACTGCATTTGTTGGCCATCTTCGAAAGTCCTTGTTTATGTATCGACGGCATTAAAAATACATCGTCTTGGTTATTAAAAATAGTTTTCGTCTTTTTGAAGGCAAATATTTACATTTATTAATTTCATCATCGTATTTTATGTCAGGTTTTGGTTAAATATAGATGTCAAAAGAACCGATGCCCGTTTAGGGTGGATTCAGAAGACCTTTGAGCTGGCAGGCGATGAAGTACGTCAAGTAATTGTCACCGAACCAAGAATTACTATCCATGGTGTTGGGCCGCTTGAAGTAAGCACGTGGGTGTTGTTTTTACTGTAGAGATTTCGATGAACTTCATGATCCCTACCTATATTTTGAGAATTTAGATTCACTTTAAATTAAAAAAAAAGTACATAAGGAGATGTTCCTGCTGATGAAATTAATATGCTTATTTTTTTCAGCGACTTGTTACTATGTTGAATAAAGAAATGGAATTTACAAAAGAACAGATTAAGGCAATTTTACTAAAGGATCCACGAGTGTTCATGATGGGTGAGTAGGATTTTTTTGATGAATTAATTGGTCCATATCATTTGTAATATTTTATTGATGGCCACAGCACCGAAAATCTTGTGCATGATTCATTCGGCTTACATGGTGATGGCTGGAGGTATCGTCAAGTAGCAAGTGTTATTGCCTTACTGCTGTGATGATGATGATGATGTTGAGTTATTGAAATTTGTGAAAACGAACTGAATATCAAACAAATAATTCCAATTAATGTTTCAGAGCCAAATGCTGTACAAGCAACATACAATTATCTTCGTTTTACTGTACATCTGTCAAACACACAAATTTGTGAATGGCCGTCATGTTTGAGATTTTCGATTGGAGCAATCCGTAAACGACACGAATTTTTGGTACGGCTGCATAAAGCTGATTATGACGAAGGTTCACCGAATTATGTACATCTTAGTTCTTTGTTACAACCATCCGATCAGAAATTTGCTCGTGAAGTGGCGCATACATATTTGAATGTGTACAATACTTTCTTAAAAAACTATTGATAAGTTTTTGTTGTTTAATTACTTAACTTTTATATTTTCAAGAACATTTTGACGTTTGAATGTATAAATTCCATTACATTACTTGCATTGCATTGTGAGAATATACAAAGACGGGAATATGATTTTATGGCTATATATATATTTATGTATTTATTGAAATAATTAGACATTAACGAATAAAACAAGACATTGAATAATTCAGAATATTTGGCATAAGCATAAAAGATATAATTTCTGCCGCTGAATCTGAGCATAAATTCCATCCAGTGTAAATTCTATTCAATTACGGAGAATTCGCATTGCAATATAATCGAGATTTGTTTCTGCTTTGCTGAAATATTTTATCGGAAATGTTTTGGTTGTGGCTATCGGGTTAATTAAATTATAATAAATTTATTAAATTTTTAAGTTTTAAATCTCAGAAAAAAAATTGAATATTTAGGCAAAGTATTCTTTTTGGGAAAAGATAATTGTAATTACAGGTATTATGAAGTAATTTATTGCTTAAATCTGCTTTTTTTTTGAGTTGTTTAGGTTTATGTGAAGGAATGATTGCATCGATACTTTTTTACATGTTAGAAATCATCGTTATCAGATGAGACATATATTTACAACATTTAATATATGATACTTTGCGTTTCATCGTAACGTCACTCTCGATAACAGACCGTTTATTTTTACATTTATTTTTAATTTTTTTTTTTTTTTGAACAAACATAATCAGTGTGAATGCAAGCGAGCATATAGGATATGATTCATTTTGCGCTATTCTTCGTGTGAAATGGATTATTTCAATAATTTCTTTTCATTTAAATTTTAAAATTTAAGAATTGCAAATGGAATTTGTTCGTAGTTTATTCAGTTATGTGTAAAGGGAGAAAGGATTTTCGAATTTACTAAAATTTCTCTTTTTTAATCGATCGTTAGTAAATTATAAAGTATAGATGAGAAGTTTGATTTGAGATATGAAAGAATTAGGGAATAATACATATATAGATATTTGACGTAAATGGCCTTGATCAGTTCAGATACGAATGATAATTGCTGTTGAAAAGGCGTTATGTGGTTGGCAGATCTGATTTGACTGTTTGTATTGTGTTGACATGTAATTAACAACAGATAGATGAACTTCCCCATCTCGCAGTTATATTTTCATTGAGAGGACTATTTAACTGAGATAACAACCAGTTATACACTTCTTTATTTTACATTTCTTCCTCTCAGTTGTTTAAAATTTAATTCCTTTTTTGTGTTTGTGTTATGTTTGATGTGTAATAAATAGCAACTTGCTGAGGAATCATTTAATGCTATATTAGTTTATAATAAGATTGCTTTCTGTTCTAAAATTAATTCAAAAGCTTAATTATTTACGAAATTTTTGAAATAATGAGTGAACAATTTTCAGATGTGTTTTTTAGATGTATTTTAGATGTGTTAAAAAAAAAAGAAAAAGAAAAAACAGGATACAAGTATCACAAAATGCGACATGATTTGATTGAACCGGGTGATAATGAAGATATTACTAACGAACGGCGAGGCGCATCTTTTTCGGTTGGTAAATTAGCCGCATTCATATATGGTGGTGAAGAAAAACTTCGCAGAAGGCATGAAATACTAAAGTTTGTAGAGTCACAGAAAGATTTTCAAGATCCAATACCACCTGAATTCATGAACCGTAAGGAACGAGTTGAAAATAATGCGCGAAAGGTTTATTCTTTAATTTCTTCTGCTTCTCATATTGTAGTCTTTAGTTATTTTTCATAAAGGGAAAACTGTTTAAATATTTGAAAATAAATCATATAAACATTTGAATGTTTATTTGGAACATTAAATAAATGTCAAAACTTTAATGCATGAATCCTTTGTTTTCAAATGAACTATTCAATAATGGCTTAATATGCTGCTTAGATCGTAGCAATGACCAATAAACTGGACTTCATTGATCAGTCGGATATATTCGAAGAAGGATCACTTTTTCAAAGGTGTGGTTTGTTTCATCTTTCGAGGGCACTGATTCAAATATCTTAAAAATTGGTTGATTATTTTGAAATTAAGTTAAGTGAGTATTTATAGTCTAATAATGGGACGTGATTTCCATGCAATGTCGTTGCACTATGGAATGTTCATACCAACTATTCAAGGACAAACGGATGATGATCAGTTAGACCACTGGCTTCCATTGGCTGTTAGCCGAGCTATCATTGGGACTTATGCGCAAACTGAACTTGGACATGGTTTATAATTATATTTTGTGCATTTCTTTCAACCTGATATATTAAAAAGTTTTGGCTTAGAACAATGATATAACAGTAAACTCGTTTTTAAATATTGCTATAAATTTTGTTTTAGATAAACCAACAAATTTGATATTAAATCTAATTTGTAAAGCAAGTTTAACTGTTGTCTTTAAGGTACTAATATTTCGAAGTTGGAAACAACTGCAACATATGATGAGAAAACAGAGGAATTTGTGCTGCATACACCATCAGTTTCGGCAACGAAGTGGTGGTCAGGTGGCCTTGGGAAGTCATCAAATTATGCAATAATTCCTGCCCAGCTTATCATTAATGGAAGCAATAAAGGCTTACATATGTTCATTGTTCAACTCAGAGATCTAGACACTCACATGCCTTTGCCTGGTGATTATATTTTTATTTCTAAATAGTAATCTGTGTATGGCGAACAAGTCGCATTTTTCTAAAATTGCAGGATTTAAATTTTAAGACTATTTTCTATATAAAAAATTTATAAATTCCACACTGATTGCGAGATAATAAATACCAGTGATGAGGAAATACTGGCTCGAATTTAGGTAATTGTAACCGTATTTATAGCCTTTTTTGCTCAAATAAGTTCTATAAATATTGATTCAGGCATCACAGTTGGAGATATTGGTCCTAAAATGGGTATTCCTGGTAATGACAACGGATTTCTTATATTTAACAACTATCGCATCCCGCGTAGGAATATGTTCATGCGTTATTCACAAGTAAAATTTTTTGATATTTATTTATGTAATAATCCATTTGATGGTTTCTTAAAGTTCCTGAAATGTTTTGGTTAGGTTCTGTCAAATGGTGAATACATTGCTCCGAAACATTCCAAATTACGTTATGGTACAATGGTATTTGTACGGTCAATTATGGTTCGAGATCAGGCTATGCAGTTGGCTGCCGCAGTCACAATTGCTATACGTTATTCTGCTGTTAGAAGGCAGGGAGAATGGAAACCCGGGTAAGTCTTTCGTTGTGCAAGTGTGATTTGATTTTCCATGCTGTGTGCTGCAACACTTTTGAAAAATTTGTTGCTGGGAAATGCTTTGTTATTGTTATGATAATTTATGACTTCCATCATAGAGCGCATTCATGCAGTTCAATTTTTAAGGCGCCGGAAATTTTCAGTTTGAAAGAAGTTCAGATACTTGATTATCGAACGCAACAATACCGGATTCTCCCTTACCTTGCTCAATCTTTTGTGTTTTTGTTTGCTGCTACGGAAGTAAAAAATTTATATATGAAGGTACGTTTTTGATTTTTCTTAAGCAATATATTTCAAGATATAAGTTTTTTCGATCATTTTCTAAGTTTCTGATGACATATACATTTTTCAAGTCTCTCATTTAATGAGTTTTTCTACTGACTAATATCCAAGATTTTTCAGACCATAGTTTAAGCCCAAGAATTTAAGGTCAACGAACAAGTTTCTTATGGTATTATTGAATTGGTGCAAGAATTACACATTCTTTCTTCAGGCTTTAAAGCTGTCGTAACATGGGAAGTCGCAAAGGTCTGTAACTTTTTCCTTTGGCGAAAGAATCTGTGTTTATCCTTAAACAGGGTCTCCTAATTGCCAAATATTTGGTTGGCGATAGGAGATATGAAATCACTAAATACTACATCCAAATTTTCATTTTGGAATTATATAAAGGCATACATCCTCTTGAAATGCATATAACAGTGACGTTTTCGTCAAATTAGCATATTTGGGAATTTTGTGCAGGGTATAGAACAATGTCGATTAGCATGTGGTGGACATGGATATTCACATGCATCTGGTTTGCCGGAAATTTATTGTTTCACTGTTGCTGGTTGTACGTACGAAGGGGAAAATATCGTCATGCTGCTTCAAGTTGCACGGTGCGTCTCTGTAAATTTAACTTCTTTTTCCCACTTCTATGGAAAAACTACGATTTTTTAGATCATAGTAATAAATTATCGATATTGCAGCTTTTTAATGAAAACAGTCAAAGAAATACGGGCAAACAATGCTCACTTAGCAACAATTGCTAGGTACCTGGTTGGTGATAAGAGATATAAGTCTAATTTTCGAATGTGGCAAACAGTTAAATGTGAGGACTTGATTGGAGATTTCGAACAGGCCGCTAGGAACCAGGTGACTTTTTAATCCCATGCTACGATTCCACTGTTTTCTAGCTTCCAAGGATTTGAAAGGAAGTATGATTGGAAGTTAGTTCAAGACAATTTAGCTAGAATATTGCTTTAGCGTTCATTCCAATAATAGCTAATTTATTGAGCTGAAAACTCAAAACCATTTAATGAATGATTTTTCAGTGTTCATTGTTATATTTTCTTTGTTCAATGTTTTTCGAAAATTCGAAAATAATCAAGGAGTAATTAATTATATATTTATAGATATTTTCGGCATTCAATTATCTACAACAGCTTCAAAATGGTAATCGTTCTCCTGAAGAGGCATGGAATTGCGCTTCTGTTGAACTATGTCAAGCAAGTCGAGTTAGCATTATGAATGCTTTTATGCATGCATTATTTTATCACACAGTAACTTCATGATTGCTTGTTATATCTTCTAACGCTATACAAAGGAACAAGAAATCTTTGTTTTTTAAATTTTATTTCACGCATTGCATTTTGAAATTAATGATATATTTAAGTCTCATTGAAATAAAGGATATTTAAATTTCAAGATTAATATCCATAATTTTCAGTTACACATTCTTTGTTTTATGGCAAAAAGTTATTGCTCAAGAATAGCACAGTGCCATGAACCAGAAATCAAACGAATATTAGATCTAATTGGCAAGCTTTACTTGCTTAATGAGATTTCCACTCACTGTCATTACTTCAGGAAAGTAAGTGAGGAAATGCTAATTTTTTCTGCTTATACCAGATCTGAGATTTCATTCATTGATATAATAGATTTTGTGGAGTGATAAGTAACGTTTTTATTTCTTAAAATTAGCAACAAATAGTTTATCATAAAATGTCTTTAAAGCAAAAATGATCAAAAATGATTTTATATTGCTAGCATATCGTTTCCTAACGAGAGCTGTTATCCGAAAATGCATCTTAACTGCTTATATAAACATTGTTTAGGCTGATTATATGTCGGATGAACAAATGAAAAACGTTAAATATGGTATCTATGAAATACTGGGAAATTTACGTCCGGATGCGGTTGCCATAGTAGATTCATTTGATTTTTCGGATCGTGAACTCCATTCTGTTCTTGGGCGACGTGATGGTAACGTTTATGCTGCAATGCTTGAATGGGCGAAGCATTCGGAGCTGAATAAGACTGAAGTAAGTGATTAAGAAATTTAATGCAACAGAGTTCCACCTTCAAATTATTGGTTCGAAAAAAAGCAAAGTTATTTCACTTGCAATTATGAAATGTTTTATGGCATTTGTTTTATGGTTTAGTTAACTAGCAAATATGAAACGAATTGAAACCAATGTTTATATGCAAATTCTCACTTTAGAAATAATAATTATCTTATAGTTAGAAACTGAATCTGTAATACGTTGAGATTTGTTTGACATATGTAATATTATTTTCGAAGGGAAGATATGTTTCACCTTATACACTATATATTTTTTTTTCACGGAAAGTATAAGTGAAACATTTTTTATCATTTGAACGATTTTAATTCTAGTATCTATTAGTGTTCTGTTTTGCAGGTACTATCAACATTCCAGAAGTATTTGGAACCTATGATGGCGGATGCTCGATCGAAAATTTAAATTTTCGAATTGCCTTTTTTTAATTTTTATATATCTTTAAATAAAATATTAATATTTGTTGTTTGTTGCAAAAAGAATATCCCATATTACGGCTTTCAGTCCGATTTCGTTCTTTATTTACATCGTTTTCGTCCAAACGTAACTAGAGTTTTTGACATAAAGGAAATTTAGTCGATGCAAAAAAGAAGAACTAATATTTTGGTAAAGAGTACCTTCGGTTACAGCGTCCGCTCTGTTGCATATCAGACATGGTAAATGCAAACGATGTTTATGTATGGTCAATTTATCATTTCAACTAAACAGATTTTCCGTTATTTTTCGTCAAATCTTGTTTTAATCATTGAATTTTTACAATTGGTTCTATTTTTATCAATGTGTTCGAAATGATTCATTCATTGCATGAATATTTCTTTAGATATATGGAGAAGCCAAAGGATACAGCTTTGATTGAACAGCGACCGTTTGTATTGAAAAAATGGAATGCATTGGCAATGTGGTCATGGGATGTTGAATGTGACATATGTGCGATATGTCGAGTACAATTAATGGGTAGGTCAGTTAAATTCTTTTATATGAACTCATTAAAATTTGTGTATTTTTGATTTTTCATCGGAATTTTCCAGATGCTTGCTTGCGATGCCAATCAGAAAATAAACAAGATGATTGTGTTGTGGTATGGGGCGAATGTAATCATTCCTTTCATAATTGCTGTATGGCTTTATGGGTGAAGCAGAATAATCGTTGCCCTCTATGTCAACAGGTATTTTGCATCTGTATTAAATTAGGAATGATTCGGTTTATTCTTCGATGTGCTTTATTTCAAAGCTTTAAATTAGGAATGATTCGGTTTATACTTCGATGTGCTTTTGCTTTATCTTTTATTTCAAAAGATATAATTCTTCTATGTTTATGTTTATTAAAATTTTTTGACAAGCCAAATATTGCACATAAATCTTCTGTAATGATATATTTATTAGGAAGCGATTTTTGGAAGAATATTTCTTTGAAAGGATATAATTTTAATAATGATTTCAAAGAAAATATAATTTCTTGATTAATGAATGAAAGAAATTTACTTGTATCTCTACACAGGTTTATGACTTTTGCAGGACTGGCAAGTGCAAAGAACAGGTCACTGAATGCCACGATTTGAATATTTTATATTTTAATTTCTATGGTAGCAATTAAATTAGCAGTTTTAAATATTTGGTATGGCATTCTTGTATATATATATGATTCTTGTAACTGCTGTTGTGTCTTTTATTTTTTCAGGGTCGTTATCTTTTGTAAAATAAGAAGAGAACTAAAATATTATTTCTCATTGCTCTTGTATACTTGCTCATATATTTATTTCATCCATTGATCAAATAGCTTTCCTACTGAAGTTTTTTTTTTTCTTAATTTTATATTGAATCGTGAAACAAGTCATGGTTGAGAAAATAAATCGTGAAACAAGTCACGGTTGAGAAAACGGTGGAATATGGATTTCTTGGCTTTAACGCAAGTTTTAAATGCTGTTTGAAATTACTGTGAATGAGAAGTGTAATTCAGTTGAATCTGTATTTTCGTATAAAAAATATTTACATTCAATTAACTTCATCTCTCATTAATAATAGCCATGTTCTTTCAATTTTCATTACGGGACGTTTACTTTGCTATAATCTATGAATGATCGAAAAGCATAACATGTAATGCTTCCTTTTCGATATTGGCAAAAATCCTTCGTATGAATTATATAGGAAAAATGATCATTTCCGCAAATCACTTCAAATAATCCTCCAAGAAACAATCTTGCTTTTTGTGCTATTCGAGTCTTAGATTTGTGGATATCATCATCCGCTTGCTGCAAATTATTTTCGTTTGAAAGCAGGACTAAACATTTTTGTTGTTCAGGAATGAAATTTTCTCCTTGAATCTTCTAAGATTTTGCTTTACTTAAAATTTAAATGCAACTAATTGCTCTAATTAATTCATAGTTAATTAAAACTCTTCATATTTCTTCAAATCTTTCTCTTACTTATCGTAGCATGAGGAGTGCTGTGTGAATTCTTTTTGAGATAATTTCGAGTAACACTACTTCAGGGCTATATATTTTAAATTTGATTGATTAACAAAAATGTCCAACTTCAGCAATTATCTGTCTAAGTGATTCATTATTGCAAACTGGATCCACTTCCTGAAATTGATTGCTGCTAAGTGTTGATGTTTTTCGTACATACTGAAAACGGCATGGAATGGAACAATTTGTGCAGCAGTCATTCTGAAAAACATTTATTATTCCATAAGATATAAAATAATGTTTAAAAAAAAAAAAGTCATTGTTAAACTATTGGATATTCCATTAAAACTTACAAAGAAAGGCTCAAAATTAAAGATTGATTTTTAATTTCAGTAAATCAATTCAATAATGAATAAATTTGAAAGATAAAAATTAATAATACCTTTGGTGGCATAGTAAAATTAGCGGTAACACAATTACTGTTATTCAGCGAACAGTTAGTTTTTATTAGATAATTAATTTCATATTTTTGGGTGCTGTTTGCTTTTCCAGTAGAAAATCTATCCTTTTGGGTAGTTGTTTGAGATTGTTGTTCTTGTGATGGAATTGATGAATTTTCATCAGAAATGCTTGATGAGTGATCGTCAGATAAGTAATTGAGTTGCTGATTGGATGGAAGTGATTCAGTTGGTTTTGGATTTCTTATATTTGAAGTTAATGGATAGATATATGTTGCACTGATTGTACTTCTTTCAGGAAACGAGGAATGCGGTAAATTTGCTACATTTTTAATAACATCATTCATAAAATAAGCTGTATTAACAAATTGACCTTCATAGCTACCTTGGTAATTTTGAGGTATTCCCTTCATGTAAGATTCAGACTGAATAGCACTGGAACTAATGGGTCTTCTTTTATCATCATTATACTGAGGTGGTATAGCTGAAGGTGGACTAGGAGAAGTATGTGGAAGTGATAAGGGACAAGATATTGCTGGAGGACATGGCTGTGATAGCGGATAAAGTATTGACGAAGGCAGTGTAAGACGATAAAAAATTGCTCTATGACATAGTGGATGTAAGAAAAGATGGAGTAATGGTGGTTTTGGTGGTGGACAAGGTGATAAAGGTGAAGAACAGAAGACAGTGGTAGATAATCGACAAAGCAATGCTCGTGAACGATAGTGACACAAATGATGGATCCGTGACTGTGAAGGGAAATACGCTTCTGTCGTTGACAGTATCACAAAAATTAGCATTGATGAAATCAAATTTTGTTTTAAAATTGTCTGGAAAAGAAATAAAGTGATTAGCTTGGAAAAAATTGAATAAGTCATTATAATTTTCAATGCGTGCCATAGGCATCTATTTCCTTATAAAATTAAACTTGATTGAACTCAATACTTCCAACCAGTTTTCTGAGATTTAAAAAATTGAAGTAAAAAAATGAGAAGAACATTTCGACATTTATCTAATATCATTATTACTTATCTGTTACTTCTATTTGTCCTTTAACTACCACTACTGTATTGTCATTCATCCACTCTGCTTTACATTTACTGTCAGATCTATAGGAAAACAAGTCATTTTTTTCAAAAGAAATATTATGAAAGCGCCAACTAATCAATTTTTAAAGTTACATTTTACAAATCTTCAAATTCATATTATCATTTCGAAAATATTATCATAAATTTTATTTCATTGTTCGTAAAATATCCGTAAAGAAAAATGAAAGAAAAGAAGTTTAAACAAATGAGTTTAAAAATGTGCAATAATTATTTAGGATGAATAAATTTGAATGGTAATTGTCGAAAATATTCTGCGAGTATTGGATGATTCTTTTATAACAGCAATGTATTCGTGAAGTACCAATAGAGAGTCACGAATTTACTCCTTTTGGTGCTGCTCACTATTCAAACATTATAATCTTTTAAAATTGTGAAATGTTATCTTCATTGGATCATGGAGTAAATTATAGGATATTGTAAAACAACCGTAAACATCCCCATTAATAAATCATAGAATCGACATGAAACATTTTCAAATTACGCCATAGAACTAGAGTAAAACAGTCTCAATGCGATGTTACTAGTTTGAATTTGTGCTTTATCGAATTCCGATATATTGGAGCAATAAAATACCAATTCGGAGTAATCTATCCAATTTTTCGTCTTATATAATTTTAAATTTGTTCGTTAAGCTCTGCTTAACAGTCTGATGATGTTCTTACTTGGAATCTGAATTGCTCTTTCATTTGATAGATTTCATATTTTCCTCTGTTCTTTGCAATTAAATAAGTAGTAATCAAATTTCGAGTAATTAAAAAATTTTGTATTAGGATTTCGGAAAGCACTGCTTTCTGGACTGTGTTTTTGTATTCAAATTTCTAAACCTTACAAATGACTTCAAAAGAATTTTAGCTCCATCCATCATGTAATTAAGCTTTACTTCAAAATTAACACATGAAATATAAGCAAAATATAGCTAATTATATTCTTCAGTGCTAAAATACATTCATAAAATTTACCCAACAATAAAACTGAATCCAACGTCCTAAATGAGCAATAATGATTTAAATCTTAATTAAAATTAATTATCATACTGAAGATTATTGAAATGTCCATAATAAATTATTAAAAAGACAATCGTTTGCTTCCAGCTAGAATAAATTTTAGAAAAATTGAAATTCCAAAAAAAGTGATGAATTTTTATTTGTTGTAATAATCAAGGTTAAAAAAATTGATTCCTTTGTAAGTCGGTCATTTTTTTCTCTTTTACCTTAAGGGTTTTTTGTCGTTCTCAATTAAAATCCTTCCTTGAAATTTACTGCATAATAAATTAAATTATATTCGATAAAACAACGGAACAACTCATGTGAAATAACTCAATAACTATTTTCAATTATTTGATTCAGAAATCAAGACAATCATGATTCGTCGTACAAAACTTGTTAAACTCAATTAAGATCAATCTTGGCTGAAATAAGACAACTTAAACCAAACTTGGCTTACATTTCTTATCATGTCCATCTCAAGTCAAGTATTATTGGAGTAGTATTGACTAAGCAAAGATAACTAAGGTAATTTATGACCACCCCATAAAATAACTCATTGAAAATTCAGAACTGAAAATTTAATTTGCTTCTTAAAATTTAAAAACTGCGAGAAAATATCGGACGATTTTGGATTTTTTGCTGAACGTTAGCAAAATAGTGGCTTCTTTTCGGGTAATGTCGTTAATTAAGATACTGTAAGATAAGGACTGTGCCATGTTACAAGAAAAGATACCATACAGAAATGAAAATATAAGAGGATATTACTGTTTTATCATCACCATCAAATGACGTATTTCGTGATGACAGGTCAGATATATAATTTTTTCTTTAATTTTTTGGTTTTATATAGTTGTCACACGCTATGAAAAAGGAACAAGATTATCCATTTAATCTACTTCTCCTGCTTAACGAACATGGTGGATGCGGAACCTCCAATAAACGGCTGTGTTTCAACATGAATTACTTTATTAACAGTAATTATAATAGCAATAAAGAGTTATTACTGCTTGTTACCCATCACCATTTAAACTTCATTAGCAGTAATTATATAAAACTTTTTCAATAGTACTTATAATTATCTGAAAGAGATGGTCTATTAGCTTATATTGATTTCCATTAACTTATGTTAACTGAAGAAGTGTCAAATAGCATTCACACAAATCTTTTTTTTTTCTTTTAATAATTTCTAAAAAATACATAAAATTGAACAGAAAGGAAGTTTTTCGTTTCTTGAAATCCATCTCACACTTTTTTTTTAAAGTTTTTCTGAAAACAAAATCACATCTAATATCAATCTTATAAGCATTTATGACACATCCTAATATCTAACATAAGGCTAGGGATGCATTAATTAAGAATAGTCTATTTTTTTTTGATTGCTGATTTTTTCGATCTATTATCAAAAGACCAATCAATGTCGTGGAATGGAAACTGGCCGAAATAAAAATTGATAATCCTTGAAATGCCTAAAACTTACTTGGGGATTTCGCTAATTTATAACCGGAAAAATCTACCTTAGGGAAGCAAGAAAAAAAACATTGATCTGAACCAGAAAGTGATAGGAATCAGTTCGTGTTTATGATGAGTAAAATTTCGAATACCGAACATCGGAGTACGGTATAATTTCGAGATCATTATTATGTTATTTCTTGAGTTATATAAATTTGTTTCTCTCATTTCACTTCCTTTCTCATTTTCATTCCATCATTAAAAATCAAACAAATATGAACAATGTAAGAAAAGATAATGGAAGACTTTATGTATGCAATAAATAACTTTTGAAACAAACATCAAATAAAATGAAAATGAATCCATTCATTATTGTGCATATATTTTTCAGCAGTTATTGGTCGTTTATTCATTGGATGTATGCAGATATGCTACAATTGCTGATCATCGGATATATCATCTACGAGATTATTCGCTTATCTAGCTTACCGGATGCTGGAGGTTACGCTTCACCGCAGCAGCCAAAACCATCATTTGCGGTTCCTCATTTTACATTCTGTTCGAAGTGCCTTTACATCTTGCATCGCATTCGAAAACTTCAACGTTTACCAGTTATTTGATCGAAAACAAAATTTCAGTAATTCTTTGAAGTGACTAGAATGAAATTGCATACAGCACGCAGTATTATTTGAATTCATCGAGGCTTAAAATTAAAATAGTTATCGCACATAAATTAAATTCATACCACTCATTTTTAGCCCAAAAAGAAGGTGCAATGATTGAATAATATGAATGGAAAAAAAAACGAACCGAATGTATTCAATTGTAAAATTGAATTCTTTAGAGGAAATTTCCAAAGTGCAATTTCTTTCTGACAATTTAAAAATGTTTTTCATGATTCTATATTTTCTGTTCATTGATAAGTAAAATGTTATGGATAAATTAAATAATTTAATGTTGTGAAATAAAATATAAAGATAAATTGTTCGCTCATTCTATTCACATTATTTTCATGAATGATAACGTCAGATAAGGCTGTTCCAATGAAATTTAACTGTGTTATCACTCAATCACTAACTTTTAATTCATTTCATTCAAAGTTAGCAATCTTTCTTCCTTACTGATATCTGATAAGATAATTCGAATGAGGCTTAAATTGTTTGGATTTTTTGGACAAAAAAAGTTAATGCAAATTGCATAACAACAACAATGCCTTTTTCATTCATAAATTTCACCAAATTTGACGACATACCAAATTGATAAAGGCAATCTAAACGATTTTATGCTTCAACAATTCACTTTCGTTATTCTGAAACGAATTCCTGTACACTGTTTATTCTTCTCGTGAAGAGTTCGGAAAACAGGATAGGCGAAACAGATAGGATTGCACGTAACACTTTTGCGAATGATTCATTAAGTTATGGAAGATGTCGGTCACGTACGAAAGTATGAAAGAAGTAGAAATTAGTTTTTTGTGGTAATCTGTCATTTTTTTTGTCCATTTTAGCTTTTGAGAATGTCACTTATAGCCGACTTAGCATGGATAAAACGTGGAGTGCCGAAAGCTGTGCCGGACAAAGTGAAATTGTCGGCGCAAGAAATCAGAACTTTAATTCAAGGTTGAAATTTTAAAAGATTTATTAACTAATTATTATTGTATCATATAATGTTTCTCTTTTTTTAATGCTCATTTCTTCCTTTATTAAACTAATTTCAAATATGGCAATCGAAGCATTTCTAAAGTTCAGTTCGTGTTGAATTAGCTTGCTCTTTTGCTTTAGTTGCAATCATTGTAGCGTTGGAAAGAGCTAAAAGGTCAAGTGATGTTTGCAGATTTCAAAGCATTTCTTTTCAGAATCGGAGACGAATCAGAGTGAATCGCCCGACATAGATGGTACTGGTGGTGGTGGTGGTGGTGATGCTCAACAACGAGTATTTTTCCTTTTATTTTTTTTTTTTAATTCATTTGTTTATTTGTTTATTCAGTAGACATTTACGCTGAGAACTATATCATTTTTATTCAAATAAGATTTCTTGTAATATATTTTTTATTGTATTTGCTTCTTTTCAGAGAGATAGTTCAAGTTCCGATGTAGCGGACGAGAGGATGGATACTAACAGATATAAGTTGGATCAATATGACGAAACCGATGATGAAAGGTATGTATTTGGAAGTTTTATTTATATTAGCTATTAGCTATGAAAGTCTGGAAAGTATTAAAATTATCTTATAGTAAGAAACGGTGAACTATGCATCTACCAGTTAGAAATTAAAGCCAGAAATTTTAGTAAAATATTCTTAGCTTTATGGCAAATGTATTTTAAATCTGCTTACATGGTAATATTATAAAAAAGAAAAAAACTTTTTAAATATACGTCTGTTTGTCTGCACTACCAAGAATTCAGGTCTAATCCTTTGGCTGGAATAACGACATTTGCATCGCCTCTAGAAGACCCGCATATAACAACTTATGTGAATAGTGATGAGGAAGACCAGGAAGATTTCGAAATTAAACCGGATGATAATCTTGTTGCAGTTGCTAAAGTTTATAAGGTCTGAAACAATCCCATTTCATTATAAGGCATAATTTAATTATAATTTCATTGTTTTTAAATAAGAAAAACTATTGAATTTCTTATTTTTTTCCCAATCTTTTAGATCTCTTTCTAGAATGAATATACTTTGGAAGTGTATTTATATAATGAGGCAGAAAATGATTGGTACGTTCACCACGATTACATTTTGGATGTTCCACCATTATGTTTGGAGCCGATATATTTTGATCCAGGAAGCGACGATAAAAGAGGCAACCTTGTAGCTATTGGCGGTATTGATGCATCAGTAAATATCTGGGATTTGGATCTAATAAATTCAGTTGAGCCAACAGTAACCCTTGGCAAAACAAGAGTTCCTAAGAGGTTTTTTTCTTTTATTTTCTGAACACTTTTCGAAAACGTTAAAAATGGATTGTCTTACATATGATAAACTTAGTCAAATATTGGAAACTAAAACTTTAATTTTTGTTTAGTAAACGACAAAAACGTGATGGAAGCGCTCAGGAACATTCTGGTGCCGTACTTTCGTTAGCGTGGAATTTTTCAATGGAACATGTTCTGGCATCTGGAAGTGCTGATAATTCCGTGATTTTGTGGGATCTTGAAGAAACAAAGCCTGCATCAGTAGGAACACATTTCGATGGAATGGTAATTCAGATCGTTCATATTTTGTTTTCGTTTGTGACCTGTCTTTTCTTTGGCAAAATGAACATTTTTCTTGTAAATATTTGTATGAAGCGGACATCTCTTTCCCCAGATTTGTCTGTATTTTTTACTGGCTGTATTCATAGGTGCAAGCCATGAAATGGCATCCATCGGAATCGTCTGTTCTTTTAACAGGAACGTTATCAAGTCAAGTTGGAATAACAGACTGTAGAAAATTTGACAGTTTATCAAGGCACTGGGAAGTAAATGGTGAAGTGGAACGGCTTACCTGGAATCACTTCACTCCATTTTATTTCTTCGTAGTCACTGATAATGGTTAATTTTTTTATAAAAATTCACATTTTATAAGTTTTTGCTTATTTATATCAAACTTTTGTATAAATGGGATCAGAACTATCCGTTTAATAACTAAACGCATCTTTGGTAATTAAGTTGTTGAAGAAATAGTGATCGGGGTTGTCATATGCTATATTATTATATTGATTGGTTAGTTGTGCATGTTACAGATTTAGCGAAGCTGTCACAACTTCGCTAGGGTATAATAAGATTACCTTTTTTTATTTGTTACATTCCTACTGGTTGTCACAAATCTTATATTTTTCCTTTCAGGCAATTTCTATTATATGGATACACGTAAAAATGAACCTATTATATCGAAAAAAATACATGAAGGTGGTGCTCGTAGTGTAGTACAAAGTTATTATACTAAGGGTCTGTTATCAACATGTGGTGAAGATGGGGTAATTTTTTCTTAATAAGTGATCAGTAGTTTTATAAAACAGTCGAAATGCTTTTTGTTTCTCTACATCCATGTCGAAATCCTTAACGAAACAGTTGCGCAATATGGTCCCATATAAAAAGGTTATCTAACATACAAGCTTACGCATCTTTTTTCATATAGTTTCTTAGAATTTCACATAATTTTCGTCAATTTTTGTCTCTTGAAATTATTTGTAACAATACATATGTTCAAGTATTTTTCTAATTTTCAGCTGTTAAAAGTTTGGCGCTTGGAAGAAAGTAGCAGTGATTTGGAACTTATTACAGAACATAAGATGAATCTTGGAGGTCTGCATATATGTCGTTTTTCACCAGATTCTGGAGGTGTACTTGCAGTTGGTGGTGAGAAAGAAGAAATGGTAAAAATTGTTGAAGTGAGTAAATTCGAAGAAGTACGAGCAGCATTCAGTTGACACTTCAGCAGCCATCTTTTTGACAGCTTTGCACTTCTTTTAGCAGATTAAGATGTTTACTGTTGCAGAAGAAAACAATTTCTAAACTAAAATGGGAGGAACTTCTTTTTCAGGAGAGGTTATTACAAATAATACTGTATAGAGTATGACTGCGGGTCTTCCCAGTCTAACTGGTTTTGCTTTATATCGTTGTTATTTCTTTTGTCTGTAAAACTTTTTGAATTAAAGATAAAGATGAAATTATACTCAGTTATGCAATACAGTAATAAATGCATCGTCAGCAGCACTTTTTCAGCTCTGATCAACTTATGCTTCTTGCTTAGCAGTCTCCAAATTTCAGTTCTTGAAGTTAATTTTAAGTTAATCAACACCCATTCTTCTGTTAAAGATTTTCAAATGCTTTCTGACAAAACAGAACTAATCAGTTCATCAAAATATGAAAGTAAAAATGGCCGAGCGGTACTTAGAACAAGTGGTAGCGCATTACTGAATGATCATATGCATCCGATCGGGAGTTTTGCTGAATGCTCCGCTGTGATATCGGGCTTCAACTACATGAAAAATATGCATTTTATGCGAGTAATAGCAGTGATCAAGTGGTATTCGGAACGGATTGGAACAAAAACCGTATTGATTTAATAATTCTGATATCTGTGAATTGAAAAAAGCGCTAAGTTGAAAAAATTGGAGATTGCGAGCCATCTAGTGATTAGGCAGTTTGCCAAATCACATTCTGTTATATATGAAATTTTCAATCATATTCTGTATTTAGAATACAAGCAGAAGTTTCATAAAAGTTATGCATGTTTCTGCAAAATTATCTAGTCAATAAAAAAATAAAGTGGTATTTAATAAAGTATAATTACAACATTTAATAAGGTAGAATTACGAAGATTATCATCCATTTAAATTATTAGATGAATTAGACAGAACTGAGCATGAATTCTTTCAGAACCAGTCAAATTTCTTACAATAGCGAAAAGATCTTTGGGGTTTCATAATCAGAATAAACTTATGAATTTATCAAGCTCATTTTCCTTCATGATATTGCCAATTTCAGCTATTTTTCAAGCATATAGTTTTTGAAATCAGGCAGCCAAATTAGGAATTATACTATGCGTAGCATGAGCTTCCAACATTTTCAGCTCAACACAATTAAATATAATAGATAAAAGAAATGAGATTTGCGAAGGACATGAACGAACGACACATTATTTACAATAATTTATTGCAGTTCAGTTTTTGCATGAATTTGTTGAAATTTCATGGAATGGAATGTCATTTATTTGAAACTTAGGGAAACTGACCAGATGACTAACTCATTGGTAAGTTATCTTTGTTGTAATACTTGCATAAAATCCAAAATGAGGTTGGTAACAACAATCAGGATATGGCAAATATTTTATTAAATTCATAAAAAGTGTTTACTCCTTAATCTATTATATGAATTGATGAATTATCTTACAAACAGTCCCTAACAGAAACATACATTCATAGGAGCCGCAATCGCCAAAACAAATGTGGCCTTACCGATGTGGTTTTACCGGGATTTTCATTTTTTCCTTTTTTAAATTGCAAAAAATATTAATGAATAGAAGCGTCGCAATAAAAACTTCTTGCGGTCACTAACACTAAAATTATTCATTCTTCATTTTTGTAGGACGATAGATGAAATACTGGATTCGCGGAGGCATACGAAGTTACCGACGATGTATTACGATGGAACGAAATAGGTCGAGATTTCATGCGAAATAATTCCTAAATTCCTCATATATCAGATGTTGTCGATAGTAAATAATGATTTCAACTACAATTCAAAGTTACAAATTGAGATTAATTTTCAACAAATGATTGACATCAAATATTAATTTCATTTGAAAGTAAGTAATAACCCAAACTAATCATTCCATAATATCTTTCACTTTTGATGCTGCATTTCTACCCGAGTTAAACAAGCAATGTTAATAATAACAAATAATAACAATAACAATAATAATACAAATTGAAATTAATTTCAACAAATGATTTTTAAAAATGTGAAATTTCATTGTTGCATTAATACTGTTTTAATAATTATTATTATTGTTCTTGTTATTATTATTGTTATTGTTATTACTATTATTAATTAAAAATGCTTTGGTTACTTCTAACGTGATTCTATCATAAGTTTTGTACTTTCATATTTTAGCAATTAACAATTCATAATTCACACCTTTCATTATGTGTTTTTCTGACAAAACTTATTTAAAGCAAACTTTTATTGGCTTAGTGAAAAAAAATAATTAAAAATGACATTTATTCAAGAGCGCAAAAAAGATTAATTTTGCATAAACGATACAAAGAAGAAGAATGGAATCAGTGTTGTTGAGATGTTCACACAAAGTTATAACAAAAATCATTCAGCGCAGTTGTCCGCATCATTCTACAAATGGCACACTGAAGCATGTTTAGGCATCTAACAATATAGTTGCAAAAAAGAGAGAGGCGAAGAGTTAACTAAATTATTTTAACAACATTCAGAGAAATTAAACATTTAAATTTTAATTACATTTCTCATATCCTCATTTTAGAATGAACATCATCACCAATTTTATCATTGGATATTGTAAAATAAAAACCGATTATCAATCGATACTTCTCTATAGAAACAAATTTTTAACAGGCTTCTATTCCCGAATGTCCCTCTTTTGTCAAACAGAAATAATAAATAACTGAACTTCAAGTTTTGCAAGTCTCTTGGGAAAATACAGATTTTAGCTAAAGGAAATGAGAATGACAAAAATCTTGAAGCTTCTCAGAGAATAAAATCTAAATTTGTCTGCAACGAAATGAAAATGAGACAGAGGCAACAAAGTTTAATAAAAGTTAGACATATCAGCAGAATAAGGCACATTATCCATTCTTGCAGTAGTACAATGACAAATTCTCAGAATTAAAAAAAAATTTTACGAAAGACAATCTGAAATTTCACAGACAGTAATTGTGGTTTTAAAATCATAATTCGAATAACACATCGTTATCACAACTGATAAATACATAAATACACACACACACACATACATACACACACACACACACACATACTCACACACATACATACATACACAGATAAAGACACAAACATAACCAAGGATATAGTTTTCAGTTTCCGGAAAAAAAAAACATTATCAGCAAAGAAAATCACAAGATGAACTGTTTACCATATTTCTTTTAAAATTTCCAATTTAATAAAAATTTTAGAAGTATCTGAAGCTTAACAAGTAAGTTGACTGTTGTCAAATTTATTAGCTATGAGATTACAACATTATCAAGAGTCAAGAAATGATTGCAAAGAACAATTTCGTGAATACATAAATGAATTTCAATCTTCCTGTATCTCTAACTCCAAACTGTCCGCTCTCTCTCTCTTTTCTTAATTGATTGAAATTTAATGAGCATATTACAGGCATATATAAAGGAAAATAACGAAGAACACTTCCAATTATTTCAAGCAATAACACAATAAAAACTTGTTGAAAACAAAATTAAATTTCAATTCAATCAAACTAATAGATATTTCTTATGAAAAAATTTGATTTAGAAATTCAAATCATTCAATAGACACTTATATATTCATAGAAATCAAGGAAAAATTCAAAATTTAGAAAACCGTATTTTTTATTCCTCATAAAATTTACAAAGTATTGTCACCGAATATTTCATTATCTCAAAGCAACATTTAATAATTAAACTCTTATAAAGATTTTCGCAATTCTAAATTTTCCATTTCATAACTGTCATTTATTTATACTTTAGTAATTTGACTATATCTGTACATAATTTCAACCAATTTGGTTGCTAAGCAAAGGTCATAAGAAATGAATTAAGCTTATTTGTTGACTTATTTATACCGCAAATATTCAAAAAACTTTGAAAAACGATGCGATATCTCATTGGGTGAATATTAATTATAACTTGATAAATGTAACATAACAGTATGTGTCGATAACAAGGTATAACCAATAATGGAGAAATTGATCGCCAACGACAATTGGGATCAAATGGTGAAAGTCAGTGGCTACGATCAGATACTGTACTGTGTACTATAGGTTGCAGCAGTAGAATGAAAAAAAATTGAGAATGTAAAAGAATATTTCCTACCATATTCAATTATACTAAAAATGAAAATTATCAAAATTAAAAATATTTTCTTTCTAAAAGCAATCGCATTTTAAAAAAAGGACAACAAATTTTGAAATTTCATTGTATTTTTTGTGATTAAGAAAGAAAATTTGTTAAAAAAGATTATTTTAGTTATATGAAATAAAATTTTAAAAAAGGGGAACAGTAGACAGAGAAAGAGAGAGAGAGAGAGAGAGAGAAAGAGTGTGTGTAAAATTGATCATAATAGTGTTAACTTTTTTTTTCAAAAAAAAATGCTTAACTGTTTGGGTTAAGCATTTTTTGCCTAGTAATTAATATAAAATGATCATATTAATTATATATCATAGATTCAATTAGGATTAACAGTCAATGACAAATGAGAATCACTTGAATGAATGAGATTTAAAATAGAAAAATGAAAAACAAAGAGAGGCAGAGAAAAAGCGAGGTTGTTTATTATGATGTGAAAAGGTAACACTTGAATTCAACTAAATTCAACAAAACAGTTATTGTTGCGAAAAAAATAAGGCCTATCGCTGTGATCTCTACAAAGGCTTTCTTTCATTCAATATTCTTTCAGACCTACTTTCCTTGCTTTTCCTCTATTAGAGATAGCTTGACAGGAGAATATTTGCAGTATGCTGAAGAATTTAAACAGAAGAAATAATATTTTGACATCTGTGGTAAAAATATTCCGCCCGCTCATTGTCTTATTAAAAAGCAAACATTTTCATTATGAACAAATTTTGAATTATTTCAATTGTGAGCTTTAGTCAAACTTAAGCTTTTTTTTAAAATTTTGATATATTTTGCTAGTTAAAAATTCGAAATTAAGAAATATCCAAATTATGAGCATTCAGAAACTTGAAAATTTTCCTTCCATATTAGTTGTTACTAAATTTAGCGAAATTCAAATGATAAATTATCAGTTCGACGAAATTATTCGTCTTAAGTTCAACCTTCCCAAAAGCAGCATGCGTAAAACAATAGTAGATTTTGTGGTAAATTCAAAAAATAGTGAAATTTTCCATATATTTCTAGTGAAATATCTATCTAAGCCATTTTACAAAACAAATAAAAAAAGACAAATTGACAATGCGAAACATTTGCGATATCATTTCATCCAAACAATCAAATTTAAATAACAACAAAACAACTTTAAAAATTTAAATAAATGAATGAATGAAAGACATTAGACAATTATCATATAGAATCAAGAGCGAATGACATAGAGAAGAGAGGGAAAAAGAGGAAAACTGGTTGATAATTAATAGTGATTATTTCAGTTTTACAAGAGAAAAAGAAAATTAAAGATTTAAATAAAAAATTACAGAATCTTATGAGCAAAACACTGCATCGTTTTTTCTACCATTCAATTTATACAAATCAACGAAATACATGGACATAAACAAAGTCGATCACGAATGTTCATAAATATAATTTATCCTTCATCCCCGCAAAAAAACTGCGACAATTGCATTTTTCTTGTTTTCTAAATTAATAAGAAATTCGACAATTTGCGAAAATCTTATTCACAAATTTTACTCCATTAATCGTAAATTTCAATTAAATCCAAATCAAAATTTTTTCAGTCCGTTTGATTTGAAAGAACATTACGAGTGGTTATATTTGATTAGACAAATTATATCAATTTTTAATTTCAGTGTGAATAATGTCAGAACTAAAAAAGAATTTGCGAAGGAAAAAATATTTTTCAAGAATTATAACACAAAATGTCGCAAATTTTGTAGCAAATAATGCAAGAAGAAATTAATAATTTGAAAGTGTGGAGGAAATAAAAAACAAAATGAATCGTTTTACAAAAGAAATTTTGAGCTGTGCAAAAGTGTCTCTGCCACCGCGAATATCCGTGTGGTTACTATTCAACTGCCATCATTCAGAATTAATTTTCACAGATCGTTAAAATTCATTGTTTATTCAACGATTCCAAAGAGATTCTCTTTTAAACTTTGACAACTCACTTGGTAACATTTTAATGTCTAAATTTTTTTTTTTTTATATTTGACGAATTCGAAATTTTTGGAAACTTCGAAAACTCATAGAAAAAATTCCTTTACACAATTTCTTTACAGAAAATAAAAAAGCAGTTGGAGAGCTGAAGGTCTCCGATACGAAGACCTCTGGAGATCAGAGACTGTTCTCGATGGCAGAGGCACAAAAATCACTTTTTCAAGTCAAACGCAGAAGAAAAAATTAAAGCAAAGAAGCATTTTTATATTTTCTGCTGCTAAAAATTTTGAATGCTCAAACCCAATATTTAAATCTCTTAAAATTTTCAATTTCTTATTTTTTTTGATCTTTCTTTCTTCTTTTTATTATTGTAATTGTTTTAGATTCAAATCAAATGTATTTTTGAATCTGTTAAAATCATACATTCTCATATCAGTACAAAAATATTGCAGAAATTTCAAAGTTACTGGCCGCATTGTTGCTTTTAAGCTTTTCAATAAGAAAACTGATGAGAAAAAAAAAGAAGGAAATGAAGAGCGAACTCGAAATGATTACACGAGGCGCTTCTAATATATCAGCATCATCTACTGCCGATCGATCGTAGCATCCTAACAACAGAAAAATGGATAAATTTTCAAAAGCTACAGGAAAAAGATGATTCCATCTTCCAGGATGCATAATTTCTTTTGTTTTTTTTTCCTTTTTTTTTTTTTTTAAACGAATTATGCCATGTCAAAATCGATTCGCCAAAAGTACGTCTGAAAAAAATATGTCATAACTGTGGAATTTTTATTTTCTCTCCTTTTGTTCAGGAACTCTAAATACCGCATCAAATTGCAAAGCACTAATGTTTCCTAATAATTTAATGGGGACGGATGCATCTATGGACTTAATTAGTTGTGCTATGAGTTGAATCATCAATCTCAATGCAACGTAGTATGTCGTTGAATTTTGACCTGACAAAGAATCACTCATTATCTTTGCAGGATTTGAACGAAAATGAAAAACATACAATTATAAAGCTATTACAGATGAAACCGGGATACACTAAACAGGAAATTTAAGACTGGATGTTATGAATGATTTTAAATTTATAAACAATAATTGACTTTTAGTTTACCATTACCATCATTCATCATTTGTAGCAGATTGTCTAGTAGTTCCAGTTTCATTCTCAGTCACGTTGCTAACGTTATTGGATTCGTTTTCAGCTGTAGTCTCCGGATATTTGGTTACACATTCTGTAGTTCCCAAGCAATTTGCAGCTGATGTCTGCTGCACTGCTGCCGAGGCAGCGGCACCCAACAAATTCCGATTCAACTTTTTCTGCTTTCCTGTAAATTCGTGAAATGTAAGATGAATGAATGTAATTAATTAAATACATAAGAAGAAATTAATTAATCATGGAAATCTATTTCAATGCTATTTCAAGCAACAGAAAAGATGTAATTTCTCATAATGATCCAATCAAAATTAATTTTGAAAAGTAAAATTTCTACTGAAAGGATTTTTTATATGATTGAATACACTGTTCCAGAATTCTGCATTTCAAACAGGTAACTGTTATGATGTCAAGCCTTAACCAGAACTTTACTACAATAAATTAATTATAAAATTACAATAAAATGGTTTAAATTTGACATTCAATCAATTTATAGTTTTGAATTTGAAATTTCAACATAAGGAGGATCTGTGAACTTTTTTCATCTGCATATCACAGTTAACACCATGAACTTCTTTTCTGGATCTAATGCAAAGTTAAAGAGGTCAAGCTGTTGTTACAATCCATTAATTAAAATAAAATGGAATTGTAACCATAAATGAAAATATAATAAAGCTAGATTCAATTAATTAGTTTTATTAACTAATGTATAGCGCAACGAAATCAATCATATATGATAAATGTTTCGAGAAAGAAGTAAAGGAATGAGCGCAAAATGACCAATAAATAGTTGTTTTATTTTTGATTGGTAGTTTTCTAAAAGATAGAATGATCGCTACTTCGCCGTTTACTAATTTTCATTATCGATAAAGTGCAACGGAAAAAGAGCGCAAATGTGAGTGTTAATGGCTTTTTCCATTATTTCTTTGAATTCTTCAATCTTTTTTTGCGGATGAAAAATTTCGCAAAAATTTGGCACTTCGTGTTTCTTTCTTTACTCATTCTTTTATTCCTCTTATCACCTAGTTCTAATCAAAAATAATGTAAATTCTGGCTTATCTCTTTCTTAATGTTCCAAAACAAATAAGTGGGAAATATTACACTTGAAAAGCTTGAGTAATCAATTTCAATCATCTTCAGAATTAGAAGCATGTTGATTAAAATCATAAATTTCCATATATTTTAAGTTTTTTTCAAAATTTAATCATATTTAGTAATTCAGTTCCCTTGAATTACTAATTTAATAATTTAGCAATATCGATTACACATTAGTCAGTTTTTACATTTCAAGGTATTAAAATTTCAAAGCATCTATGAATCGCTCTGCACATTCCTGATTTACTATGAGCTAAGACAGTAAAGTTCATTTTTTCCAAGAAACGATCATAAGAACAGTAAGGCGAAATCGAAAAGTAATTGCAATGATATGTTATCATTACAGTGCTGATAAATTAAATGAAAATTTTGAAAAAAGATAGGAAAGGATTAAAGAATGATTGTTTTACCACTGAAAGAATTAAATTTAAAAATAGAACTGTTAGATGATTTAAAGAATGAACGCTCTCTCAAAGTTTTGACGGACATTAAGAAATGAATGAAAAAAAAAAAGTAAAAGAAATGATAAACGATTGTCATCCAAACATAACACAACCAACCATCAACCAATAAATGTTAGAATTTAAGCAAAAAAAAACAAATAATTGTTGGAAAATTTCATCTTTAATTTTTTCTGAAGAAAATTATTTTCAATATGAAGAATTAATTATTCAAGGAAATGACATTTTGGAATAATCTGTAAATTATATTAATAAAATGGTAACACTGACAGAAAAAGAATCGATTGAATGAATTCACTTGAAAGTATAATACAACAAAACTCACAAACGTTAAATTTTTTCGCCACGGAAATATTTTACAGTCATTTCGAGGTCATAACCTTTCTAAAAGATTTCAAATAGTCTAGAAATCAGTCTGAAAATTGAAACGATAGAGCTATATATTTACTCAAAGTCTCATCAATCGATCACAGCGCTAATGTGAAGTTTGTAATCGATACGACAAAAAAAGCGCAAAAAGCCCAAAATTAATATGAGCGAATTTTTTCAACAGTCATTTCAAAAAGATTGATTGTGGAAGGAAATGTAAACTATACACATCTAATAGGAAGCCACTGCATATACCATTGGAAAGAGCTGACAAATGTAATAATCAATACAGTTTTGCATTTTTATCAAATATAATCAGCGTAAAAAAAAAATTGTTACCAAACATTTTACAAAGGTGACAAATAGAAATGGTTAAAACTGAATTGAAATTTACTTAATTTGATATGGGATAATAAAAATGGTTGTGCCTATTCATTATTTGTCACTAACAAAGAATAGCTTTACAATCTTCCACAATTGCATTAAACTAAAACTTTCGTGTTTGCAAATCAAACATAATACCATCATGATGTTTACTTCGTTAATCAAACATCTCTCTATAATAATAACAATTAATCCGTTCTACTTATTTATTCAATTTCATTTCAGGTTTCCCGATCACTATGTGGGAAAAAAAAATTCCTTTCAGAAAACTTAGGGTATGTGAAATTCCCAAAAAATTTTCCTGATTTTATAAAGTTATTTCGGGGAAAAAACACATACACATACGCTTCTTAATAAATATTTTAGTTTAGCTTTGATTGGCGAAATTACCAATTGTTAAATTTTCGAAAATTAAAAAAAAAATATGAAGGAATGTTCTAATTCGTTCTCCTTTTCTCGAAATACCAACATTTTTCTCCATATGATAAATTGTTTGCGGGTAGAAATTGAAAAATATAAGTTAAAAAAAGGACTACTGTAGTAGGAATAGCAGGAAAGAGTGAAGGATATGATAAAGAAAAGTGAGATAGATGAAAATGAAAAAGATGTTCAAAATAAATTCAATTAAAAAATATTAAAAAAAAACAACAACAAAGTTATGCAGTCCGGATTTCGGAGAAAAAGGATTGAGAAGAAATCTCCCATTTATCCTAGTATTATCCAAGAAGTAATTCACAAAACGAAAATCTTCCAACTGTCACAGCAATGGTAATGCTGAGTGTAGAAGATGAAAAATTTAAGGATGAAAAGTTTGATTTAATCTGATAGAATTTTAACTAAAATTTCATTAGAACTGTTCGAAAAGATGAATATTTTATGTTATTTCAAGAAAAAAAAAAGATGATGAAAAAAATATTTTGAAGCGTAGGATGTTTTTATGGGTTATTTACAAACATTACTGCTCAATTTTCAACTGTATTTACACAGTTCAACAATAATCTTAAACCTTGTCGGAAAAAGAATTTTAATCAGTTAGGTAATAAAATATTCAAAAGAAAGCATTTCATTTTTAGAATCCTTTTTTTTAAATGAGGCATTATCATCGGATGAAGATTCAAATTCCATTTTTACTTTTAAAATATTATTTCATGAAGCGGAATATATATATATATAAGATTTGATAAGAGGGAATGAAGAGAAGAATGGAACTGAGATATATCAACAACAAAGTTTTACAAAGAAAACAAAAGAGAGAGAGAGAGAGAGAGGGAGATTGTCACCAACATATCGGGACTTCACCTTTTAACAAGATTTGAAGGAAGGACCGAAACAGCTACCATTGGTTTCTAAGTACTTCACTTGAGTAGTGCTGATGGCTTCAATAGTGTCGATTAAATGAATGGCATTGTTGTGTGTTGTATATGTGTATGTGTTTGTATATATGTATGTATGTATGTATTTATTTGCATCAATGAGTGTATAATTATTGTGCACATTATAGGTATTTATTTACTTGGAACGATTAAATTTTTTTTAAAAAGAAGCAAATAAGAAATTGTTCTGATTATTGGATTGAATTGAAATAATTTAAAAACTGGACAGAAGCAAAAGGGCGAAAATCAAAAAATTCAATAAAATGAATTAAATAAACAAAAAGTTTGATATATACACACATACACACACATACACACGCACACACACACATACATACATGCATACATCAATATGAAAAAATAATCATAAATAAACTTTGACATACATTAACTTGCATTTGGAAACATAGATACATTGATAGAAAAGTTAATGTATTTATTGGATGATAGTAAAGGAATGTGTGTATGTCTGTCTATGTATTGAAATGCTCTTAAGAAAAGTTGCAAAAAAAAGCGCTGATCGGTTTTAGATAGTTGAAATTGTTGTCGTCGTCACCATTGTGTTGTTCCACTTAATAGTGTTATTTTTCAAAAATGAATTTTTGCATCAGTAAATAACATTGTATTACTTCATTGTTCTATAATATGCGTGAGAAGATCTTTTCCGATGAATTAAAATATTAAGGAAATCGATAAATAGACAACTTTAACATTATTCGACTAAACTAACGATAACATTTCTTCAATTTGCCTAATGATGGTAACAATAATACTATTTTGCAATGCTAATTAATCATCCTTCATTCTTTCTCGCTCTTGCTCTCTCCCTATCGCTCGCAAAAATTTCATGCAAAAATAATTCTAGCTGTAAATGAAAATATTTCCAAAAATAAATTTTATAAATTAAATGAAAGGAACAAACCATAAATTAAATTGAAAAATTCCATAGTTTGTAGCAGTGTTGTATAAACAATATACATTGCAAACTTTCTGAAAATTTTTTGCATTTTTATTCAAAGGAATAAATGTTTTTCCACCGTAATTGCAATTTATAAAGAATACAAATTGTTCAAGAAATGTAAATGTGAGAGAAGAATCAAAAGATGAAAAAGAAATGATCCTTTTTTCAACTGCATTGATTTTTTATCAATTTACATTCTTCACAAAATTATAAATTATATTTACACTAAATTATTCGAGATTATCAATAAAAGAAGAACTTTGGAAAATATTAAAGGACGAACGAATGGCAATTAAAAACTACTAATTATCTCCGTTCATATCTTTAATAGATTATCAGTGTAATATTAACAAAAACTAGCAGCCTGCGACTCTTTAAATTATTCTGATATTGGAGTTAATAATTAGATGAAGAAGCTATGAAAGTTTGTTGCAGTAATGGAAACAAATGGTTCAGGAAATAAAAGGCAACAGTGAAAACATAATAGTGTATTCACTGCTTGAAATTTCATTGCAGTACGTCGATGAAAATCACTACAGTATCTAATAGTTGCAATTATTTAATGAATCCAATTATTAATACTTCCTTAGAATTACCATTCACAACAACGATTATAAAACGTATTCAGTTAAAGATACGATACGATATGAAGGTAAAATAAGAACCTTAGAAAGTGTGTTCGTACAGTAAAAAGTGTTTCACAGAGAGTAATTTCATCACGAATTGATTGTGTCGTAGAGCTGATCAAATCAACAACTGGCTGAGATACTGCTTCAACTGAAAATTGCATCGATTTACAGAACAAATAGTTTTTGGTACTTCTTTTTCTTTTTTTTTTTTGTTATTTTAACCTGCTGTCTATGGAATAAATAGTATTCCAATGAATTCCAGTGAACCAAAATAAATTTCACATTTTCTAACTTACTGCTTTTGCGATATCCAATTCAATAAAATATCAAATTTTATTTCATGTAATCATATACTGGAAAGTTTATATACTTCTCAAACCTTCTTGCTCAATTTTAATTATTTCTTTTTATTTTAATTATTTTTAATTTTCAGTCGGACTATCAAGGTTAAACATTTTTACAATATAATCAAAACTACTAATAAATTTAGAATCAAATTTCAGTCAGAAAACACATATCATCTATTTGTTTCTATATATTTCTTTACATAAATCAAAGATACCTAAAAAAAATTTTTGAAAGATTATTTAAAGTAAATTGTATATATATGGCAATCGCATAAATAACGGATTTTTACTGAAATAAACTAAAATGAGTACAAAAAGATAAGGTGATCTACCTGTTAAATAATTAGTTTAATTTAAAAATTTAACTCTAAACAATTAATATCAAGAGGATATTCTCATTAATCCTGTAATATTACTTTAAAAAAAAAAATTTCGAAACAATAAATATTACTAAATGTTTTAAGTAGAAAATAAAATGTTAAAAGAAATGCAAAGAATTTGAATAAATTAAAATGAATGAATGACTCATCCAATAACTCATCAAAGTTAAAAAAATTAAAGATGAAACCTTTCATAGCATGAAAATGAGAATGTAGAATGAGCGGTCGACCACCTTCTAACATCAAACTCTCATAAACATCACTGCCTGCATTACTTGAGAGAAAACTATCGAAAGTTGAAGTTGCAAAATTCGATTCACCATTACCAGTACTGCCACCACTGCTACCACCACTACCACCACCACCATTTGTTTGTGTATTATCGCTGGTAGCACTACTACCACTATTACTACTACTGCTCATTCCTACAATATTTTAACCTTTTATAAAAAAAGAACTTATTTTTGTTTACAGTAAATACTCAGAATGCATAGTGCCAATCAGAAGAATGAATTGAGCCTTTGAGTAAAAAAGCACCACTTTAAAAATAAATTTCTGCATGAAAATAAGAGTACTTATAACATTTCGTCCAGTCAACAAAAAATCCCAATTCTTCATGTTTGTGAGATTTCATGAATTCAGTAAACGAAAGCAATGTCAAAGTTTTACTTTATCTGATATAAAGGACTATTGCAAAAAAAGCTAAAATTATATTGAGTTAAATTCGATGAATTTAATGAAAAAGTTAGTTCAAATCAAATGTCAAAGGTAGAAGAAGATAACGGCATTTCATTCAGTAACAACCTACTAAAAAAAGTACAAAAGCACGATTCAGATTACCTGAATGATGACTGCTAATGGACCGATCTGAACTGATATAACTTCCGTAGCGATTTATTGAAATATGAGAAGTACCATTGTCATGAGATAGTTTTCTTTTTGGTTCTTCTTCTAATATCACTTCCGAATTTGTTGCTTCCATATCATTTAATTCTGTATGAAAGAGAAAATTTCACATGTGCCAATGCACTTTCAAATGCTAATTAATTGACTAATTCATTTTTAACTACTAATTATCACTTTTGTTGCACAAAAATTTTTGTCATTTAATTTTAATGCTTCTATGATGCAAAACTGTATTAATTTTACGTAACTAGTATTAATATTTTTAATTTAATCGATTGAAAGAATTTTTTTTGACTAAAAATTTATTTATACACTTTGATACCTTGATAGTTAATTCATAATTCAGAAATTGATAGCTAATTCATTATGATACCCTGCTCATTCAAATGTCTTATCTGTCCGTTAATAGGCTTAGCTGTTCATACTTTTAATTTCCTAATTCCATATGATAAACATTATTCAAACAAACTCCGAGCTATGCTTCTAACCATCAAGTACTGAATTAGCATAGTTTGTTAGCTTGAATTACTGTCATATTTTTCATAGAGCAAAATCGAAAAGTTAAAATTTGAGAAGTTAAGTGATAGGATAAAGAAAAACGAAATAAACCTGGATGCAGGATCCTATTCTTGTTCAGCGGCTGCTCATCGTTATTACTCTCATCTTTCTTCTTCATTATCGAAACAATAGGTGTTGGACCAAGTTTAATTTTCACTGTAGTGATCGTTCGTTTCGATCCATTTTCACAGATTAACGTGCCACTTTCATTATTCTGACCTTCTGATCTAAACTATTTATAATTAACGATAATTAATTTTTTGCTATGAATAAATTTTGAAACATTCACTGTATCACAAATGATACTTAGTTATGATAAGGAATGATTTTACCTCGTTAAATTAGATGAAAAATGCTGATATGAATCAGCGCCGCTGTTACTGGCACTACCGCAATCACCATTCTTATCACTTATAACCAGTGGTTTTCCCTTATCAAAATTATCAGTTAAAGTTGCTGTTGTTGGGGAATTCATTTGTGCTTCTGCTTCAACAGCATCAATGTATGCATACTCATCCTGCAAATTCATCGATTTTTTAGAATTTCTGGAAAAAGAATTTTATTCAGCATTATAATACTTTTCGAACTATTTTTAATTCATAAATTACTAATTACAGTATCACATTGTCTTAGTCTTGATACTATAAAAGTTTTATGATACAATATCGATGTTGCAAACAATACTACGAAGTTGCACCGCGCATGCATTGCATAATTTAGTAAAAAAAATGCATTTTGCAACAATGCAGTATGGAATGCTGTATCTTTCTTGCAGAAGCTACTTTGTGTAACTTTATGTTTTTGTAAATCATTCAGTAATTATAATATTAATGATCCGTACCGTTCACCTTTATTTAAATGATAGCTCTCGGAAGCTTCTGGATTATGTCCATTAGTTTTTATAGCAAGATTTCATTAGAATATTACATGAAAATTCAAAAAGCAAAAACATACGATGCTTTGATTGTTAAAGTTGGTGGTAATTGATGATATACATTGTCGTGATTGATTTCGATGTCTTCGTAATGCTAACATTGACCTGTAAAAAAAATGTTGAATCCGAAAGACAAACATCGTTAGTTACCGTTCAAATTTCGATCATCCAAATATTTGCATACCTAAAAGAGGCGCAACATTTTGCGCACAATATTCCAGAATCCTTAGAATGCAATTCTGTATGTTTCCTCAGTTCTAAATCATTGGAAAAGCGCTGTGGACACATTTCACATTGCAGTGATATTTGTTCCAATTCGTTGTGTTGAGCGATGTGTCGATTCAGATATCCGCGTGTCGGAAATTGCAATTTGCATTTACGACATTGATAAAGCTGAATTGTTGAATAGTCAATACACTTTTGATCTTGCTTCTTTTCTTCCTTTTTTTTGTTAAATTTCATAAAACCAAAGAAAAAAAAAATGACTAATTAATAAATATTTGCAGAGAAAATTAATAATACATCAAAATAGAAATCATTCATTAATAACTTTGATAAATCATAAATCTAAGTGATTATATCGGATTTCATTTATTATTTCAAATCGATTGTCCTTCTTAACTGTAAAGAGAATAACCTTTGTCATCTCAACTATTACCTTATTCCTATACTTTTGCAAATAGTTATCGATAACAGCTTGCTCTAAAAGCCGTTTTGGTGCAATAGTTTCTCGTAGTTCGATTTGTTGCTTTATTGCCAATGCTTCTGATGTAATCGCTTCGATTGGGGCATCAATAGGCTCATTATTCTGTTCAGTTGGCTTAGTTGGTACGATTAAGTTTGACCGATTACTGAAAAAATTAATTCTTTTTGTAGGGATAGCCATAAATAAAGAAATAACTAAAGATGAATATTTAATATGCCTATATTATAATATTTTTGGATTATTTACTATATTTGTATTTGAACATTGTGTCTGCATATATTTAAATTAAGATTTAAATGTTTTAATATTTTTAAAAGAGGAATAGAAAGATTAGATTGTAATCTTTTTTTAGGATCAAAGTTAGAAATGTTTAACTAACAATGATCTAAATATTTGACTTTCATCCTTAGGAAAAAAATCAAACAAACCTGAAAAAATTGCCAAATTCGGACGGAGCAATTCTTTCTGATGTTTGCTGCAATGATAATTCTCGTGCATCGAAGAGATGTGACTGGTTGACAGTTAAACGATACATCAAGCGTTTGTTAAATGGTCTGCAAACGAATGGCATAATTTCTCAGAAAAAAAAGAAGGAAAAAACAGGAAGGAAAACAGGTTGACAGAAAAAAAAAGAAACAAAATCAGTGACTAACATATTGCCATTTTTAGTACGATCCGGACATTTATGTTGATAAAGATTTGATCGAAATTTATAAGTCTGAAAAAACAAATTCAGTTATTTATTCTTTTTTTTTCTTTTTTAAAATTATTAATTGGTAAAATGAAAGAGAATGAAGTAGAAAAAGATAAATTAAAAGAAATGAAAATAATGATTGAAATAAATGAAAATAATAATTGAAATATGTTTCATTTAATTCTATCGTTGATCACCATGCGCTTATTGAAAAGAGCGCATTAAACCAATAAATAGAAAAGAAGTCGTTGTAAGCTGTAAGCGCTAAAGCAAAGCAAGTTTTGAGGAGTAGAAATCTGAAATGTGACGGAATAGAAGTACGAAACTAAATTTAAGAAACGAAAATGGCAAAGATAGAATGGTAATGCGATCGATTGAACATTTTTTCTTAACTAACTTACACTATCATCGTATCATTTTGTCTCGTTCCAATTATTATCACACCTTCACATACCAAATTCATTAAACAGCACATCTTTTAATTAATCACATCTCGCATCATTTTCAGCTATATTTTGATTCTAACACAAAAAATGCATGCATGTTTCATGTCCTAATCACTAAATCTGGTTTTAATTACATTTCTTAAATTAATTAATGGCAACTTTATTGTAAATTAAAAATCGCAAATGAACTACCACTTTAAGTACACTTGATTGTCTACCTATTAATACACTTTTTTTTTGCACGGTTATTATGTAATGAAATTAAATGATGAAGTACTTCGGATTTATTCAGCAGAATTCGTTGTACTACGATAGAATTACATTTGAATTACTTTACAATGAAATAACTAGCAAAGATTAAGAAAAAATAAAGTAAGTATTTTTCTCCGACAAATAGAACTTTCCAAAAAAAGACAAATGGCCTTATAAATGAAATTGCGCGAATAAGAATAGGTGTACATTTCGTTCAATCTTTATTGTTATAATTTTTTTAATATCGCAAATAACTTTTTTAATTCTTAAAAGATGACAAAGAAGGAACCTTGTAGCAGAATTTGCATCTGAAAGGTCGATCATTGGAATGCTTCACGGCATGTTGCTTAAGGTACCATACAGAATTGAATAATTTACCGCAATCTTTGCAAGCACACTGTTGATTCTTCTCTAATGTTATGTTAACATTATCCACTTCTGCAGGACAAATTACAACCGGTGGTGGTGGTACGGTTGTTTCTGTTGGTTGATTCTACAATCCACAAATACTAATTTATTTTCTTTTTTTTCATTTAATCTTTTAAAACTTTGCAGTGATATTCGTTTCTGTGAGAATAAAAATGAATAGAAGAATATCATATCACCACTCCTTCTTTAACAAACATTCAGGTTAATAAATTTTTTCTTGCAAAATTAATATTTATTCAAATAATGCAGTAAATATGTAGCACAACTGTTCCAAATGTTCCGGTAATTTTGCTACAGTTGGTAGCTGTCACAGTTTTACTTATAAAAGAAACTTTAATCTCAAAGTTATTAAATATTGCCACCTTAATTTTTTACCTTATTAAGATTTATTATGGAGAAGCTTTTTAAATGATAATGAAATATATAAATTTCATTGGTGAATCACTCTGATAAGAAATGGGGTAGCGTTGCAAAAAATATCAAATTTGTAAAACAAATTAGATTTTAGAAAAACTTCCATCATTTGATCATCATGAAAATTGAAATTACCATTCGAACATCGTTTAAATTCAGATATTGCTGTTCAATTTGCATCATCGTGGCAGCTATTTGTTTCTTCGTTATAATAAAATTTAACAGACTTGAATTCAACCTTTTTGTCGCATCTTTTCATTATCACCATAAAAAATCTCCTGAAGAATTATAAGTTCATTAAGAGAAGCATGTAGGAAAATATTGTAACGAGTCTTTTTATTTGTTTATACTATTTAATCTTCCAGAAAGTTTAAAAAATAAAGATAAAAGCTTTTTTTCAAAGTAATTTCTTTGAAATTGCACCAACGTTATGACAAAAAAAATTTCTCAACCAAAGATCAAAATGTAAAACAAACCAAAGAATTTGCTTAAAACTCTTATGAAGGATCTTAAAACGGATGCAAATATTCTAAACACCATTAGTTTTTTTACCTAATGACAGCAGTTGAACTTTATTGAAACTATCTTAGAAACTTCATATATGCTATAATCCAGGTATCTTTTCGATTATAAATGATAGTGGTACATGTGTTCAGGATAATATTCCTGATTCAACCATGATATTTTAATTTTAATATTTTTCTTGACCATTAATATGAAACAATAAATATTCATATATAAAATTATGCAAGACTTAATAGTAATATGATTTAATAAAAATTTACTAATAAGTAAAACAATTTTATAGGGTGGTGTTTTTACTATAGTTTTACAAAGATCAACACATATAACAAACACAAAATGAACAAGAAATTATTGTTAGCAACATTTCAAAGCGAATTATGTTTATTTCATCGAACTACTGATAAGGACTATAGCATTGCACTACACTTCTTTCGTCTTAGTCCTTCGTTATCAAATTTTCCGGAAAGTACAAATTTTCCTAAGGTTATTCTGGAAGCGTTTGTAAAATGTAATTTTTAAGTAGCAGTTCTTAAATAGTGGAAATGTAAAACTCAGTTACTTGTAATTAATTGCGCCTTCTTTTTCATGAAAAATTCACGCGACATCATCAATTAATCTTTTATGAAAGATGAAAGGAAGTGTGATGGGACAACAAAAGATACACATTTGATATTTGAGCCAGTGTTAATATGATCTAATCAAAATTAAAATATGAATCACTTAATTTTAATTCGTCCAAACAAGATGCTCTATTCCCATAAATCTGAATTTATCAATTTTCATACTCTATTGTCACTTCCAGTTACCAACACCAATTTGTATTCGGTGAAACTTTGAAAATTTCGATGGAAAAAAGTTTCTTGAAGCAATATAATAAAAATTTTCGCATTGGTTTAATGCCATATAAAAGCCAATGGAAGAATTTTCCAATGAATTTTAAGAGGATAATCTTTTTGAAATGATTTTGTTAGATTCATTTGTGATGACTAAATTAGTGACATCAATTTCAAAGTGTTATTGAAAGATTTGACTATTCTTAAAAAATCTGTGAATACTTTGTTCAAAATGATGAAATAATTGACCATTCATGCATATTTTTCATTTCATGCGGACTTAATGTCTGGAAAAAATTGCTTTTCTGAAAATCATTTGGATTGATATTTGACAATAATATATTGTTGCTAGAAAGGCAAAGAAGAGAGAATGGATCTGGATTGTTCAGGATTACGATTCATTTTCCATTCTGATATTATTTTTGCACTTAACAGGATATCAAAATTATCCTGACATTTAAATATAGACGATACGGGAAGTGGCAATACTGTTCATTCAACCAATCATTTGCAATCTATCCACTGTTTAATTTCACACTGATTACAACATTACAAGAAGATACTTTTACGTCCGGAGATCATATAAGCGATAAGAGACTGATTCAATCATTCAAATTGACCAATGAAAGATAACGACAAAGAAATTTTAAAGATTAATTCTTAACTTTACATGAGAGCGATTCTAATCAGGCTATAAAACATTCTCCCTCGTCGTGCGTTAACTCTGATAATGCTTGCAATTATTGTGAATGGATCATGCAGAGATCGATGTAAACTAATTAATACTTCAAAAGGAGCGGTAACTGTAAAAATAATATACTTTTTACTAAATTATTTGGAATTAAATTCTAATAGTTAAAATTATTTGAAAACTTATTCCACAGTAGTAATAGTTTGATAGTAAAAATACTGCTTAGTGGAAGTTTGAACTTATAAATCTAATCTCAGATATTAAAGAGCAAGTAGATGGCGCAAGTTGTCGTTACGCCCTTCCAGCTTATTAATTGTTTGACCATAAAGAGACCAACGCTATTCACAGATAATTTTTGATGAAATATGGTCCAACTTTAACTTGGTCAGATTATCTAAGGTCACTGGTAAAGAATGACCAAAATAGGCGGTTATTTGAAGGACATTTAAGGGTAAGCAAAGCAAGTTTGGGACAGAACGCAAAGTCAAGTTGGTGATAGATCCGATCATTGATAAGCTCTCTACTTTCTACCAATTATTTTATCGATAAAAGGACATCTCAATTACAGTCCATGCAGACATATATACGCATTCCATTCAATTACCCGCTGTACATAATCCTCTCATGCCCACTCGTCGAAGGAAGGAATAACTAATTATTGATGATGGGTACGATACTATCTGATTTGGGTAAGAAATGTGTTAGAGGATGAAGGGAAGGTTAAATAAAGTTATCATGATGTTGCCTTCAAAATAATCAATCACCAACCTGTCTATCACTCCATGATAAGATCAAAATTAATTGGACATTTTCTTAAATAGTCCTTTTAGAATAAGTCCAAAACTGGATATTGTAAAAAAAAAAATGCTAACAAATAAAGGAGAAAAATGCTAAAATAAAATGAATTTAAAACAATTTAATCGTTAAAATTGCTTCAATTTCATCAAAAAACATTATTATATGTAGGGACATTCTTAAATGTGAATAATATTTTGAGCTCAGTTATAAAAAGCCTAGTCAATTCGGAACGCAATCCAAAGTTTTATGACTTTTATCATACAAGAAAAACAATGATCTACTCCATTTTAGCTTTGTTTTCCCTGTTAACTTCTTTGATATACTTGGAATCTTCCAAAAAAATTTCGTCATAGTATTTCCGCTCTTTTTCAACTATTTCCATCCCATCATTCTATCAGTTTTAAGGTTAGATTTCACGGAACATTTCCGAGTGAACTATCAACTTACTACTTCATTTGGCTTTCAGGAAATATGTTATCTCAGCAGTGAAAAAAATTTAAGGAATTTCATGAAAACAAATTATAATTAATTAAACAATGAAGCAAGTATTCTCAAGTAGTAAAAGAAAGTAAGCTAGATGAGAAGAATTAATAAAAAAATTAACAAATGATTGCCAAAAAAACGAAAATTGGTCTTTTAAGATAAAAATTAAAGTTTGAAATTTCTCCCAATGAATGTTGTAAACATACCGAAAATCATGTAAGTAATTGATTTTTATTCTAAGCCATTCGCCGCTTAAAAATCAAACAAAAATTCCTCTGTGGTGGAAGCAGTGAGAAAACTTTTGTGAGTGTGTATGTTTGTGTCTGTGTATGTGTGCGTCTGTGTATGTCTGTGTATGTGTGTGTGTGTGTGTAGAGGAATGAATTCATCATTCGTCCTAGCTTACTTCTAAAAAAATGGTATTCCAGGTGAAAGACTGGATCGGAACTTGATCGACGACGTATTCTGGAGTACAGTTGATTCTTTCTACATTGTGCTATTATGAATTAATTATCTTACCAATAGTGAAAGAGGTGTTACTTTACCATTTGCAATCTTGCAGAACAACATTTTTCCCATCCGAAATATTCCTAAAATAAAATTTGTCTTTCGGAAAAATTATGAAAATTTTTGACTAATTTTTTTCCCCCTCAATGCATTAAAAAACTGGTTAGCAATTCAAGATTTTTTAAAAAAAAAGCGCAAAGAAGGGTGAAGTTTTTTTCTTTAAACTTTAATACAAATGCATTTCTGGCGCTTTTTTTCAGTTTACTATCCTTCAAGTTCAATTTTGCATACATCTTTACAAAAAAAATTTTTTTCAGCGCAATCAAGTTTTTTTGTTTGTCTTCTCAAATCTCATTTATTTCTTGGTTTCATGGAATAATTTTGTGGAAGATAACTTAACTGAAAGGCCTGGAAAGCTTTGTTCAGCTTTCAGCCTAGCAATGAGGAAAAAACATGACAGCGATGCAATGATTGATGCAACAAATACCAAACATGAAAAATTCATTTTCAGAGTGAGTCTTTGCAAGTCTTCTGAATTCTTCCCTTTGCTTTTGCTTTTCATATCAGGCGGATATGTCCATTATATTCAAATGCAACTAATAGCAGGACTGTTTACATTTCGATATTGTTGATTTCAATACACTCAACATTCCAACAAATCTTATAGGAAAAATTTTCCGAAGATATTGAGACACATTCAGATTTTTCAAAAAAAAGATTTCAGAATGTAATCCTGAAAGGTATTCTTGTACCACTTACATAATGAGCTTAAGTATCTTTCTTTGTTCAGCTAGGCTAATTCTGGATCTAGTAAAAAATGAAATATTTCAATGCAAATTAAATAAAACTTTTAAAAAAATGTGATGAAAATTAGATTGTTGCTTCATATAAAATTACCGGCACAAATGTATTATACTAAGATTTGATAATTTATACTGTCAAATGGTAAAGTTGGTGATAAGATGATAACAATGTTTGCTTTATTTTAACAAAACATTTAAATAAGCAGTTCAACCCATTCCGACCGAAATTTTTCTACAATGCTAATATCTTTCTTTGAACAGTAATTAATTGAAGAGTAGGAACAGAAATTTTATTACTACCGACCAATTGGCACTCAAAGATTTAAAGCAACAGGAACTACTTTTTGTTCTTTCTTTTCACAGTGAAATATTTCATTTCTAAAACAACAAAAATGTAAACAAGCAGAAGAAGTTAGGAGTTCAAGCGGTCTGGTCACCAATAATTATCATTTATTGCATCAGTCTTTTTTTCAGTCAGTATTTTCTGGCCAGAAGAAAATTCACTGTGTATGTTTTAGAGAAATTTAAAGAAATGATCGGTTAAATTTTGAAACATTAAAAAAAAGCGATTTTTTCTTTTCTTTTGTTTTTTTTGAAGGAAAAATAAAAATTGAAGAATTTGGAGAAATTATCTATTCTTAATTTATTCATTTTAATGGATAAAATAAGCCATTATTTTGTGAAGACACTAATCGATAACTATAAAACATCCTATGAAATATCAATCGATATAGGAATATTGATACGATTTGATCAAGACAGAAATTTGCAAATAGTCCAAGAAGATGCTGTGTTTCTTAATTAATCAGGCTCAACAATAACCTGACCTGATCATTTGATATTATGAGCATAGATCCACCTGATGCACGATGTATGATCGTTTCATTTACAGAAAGTGCTATTAAAAAATCATTATGCAGTCACAAAAAAATTGATTTTTGACAAAACAGGTATCAATTAAAAATGCATATAGGTGAATACTAAGAGCCAGTCATACTTGTATTATTCTAAATTTTTAAATTTTAAATTCCTTCTGTCTGCAATATTCAGCTTTAATAATTGTATTGTTAATTCTAGTAGTATCGATTAAAAATTCCGAAATATAAATTTTAGCCTTTCATCAACTAAATATATTAATGTTTCGAAAATTTCTCATATTCGAAATAAAATTTTGGATGGATATGGTGATATGTTAGATACGGTAGTATCGCAGAAAATGAGAATTTATGAAATAGGTACACAGGAAACGATTTGACGGGAGATCTAATTAAAAAATGTTAATCAGTATATCACTTTTAAAAGAGCCGCATAAGGTGACTTCCTGTCTACCTTTTTTTTCTCTCCCTTTCTTTACTTCAGAAAGAGAGAGTTTATCATTTTTCCAATCCTTTTTTTTTTTTTTTAACAACTAAAATTATGAAACAATGTAAAATTTCCATGAAATTGCAATGCGCAATAGAGGGCGTGATAACTACTACCGTGCTAACAAAAAACCGCTATGGTTGTTAAAATCTATTAGCTTTTATCATTTCATCACCTTAGAAAAGTAATAAATTAATTGTAACGAAAAAAAAAAAAAAACTATCATAGTGATGACAAAGCATCACTATGATTATATATAACAACCGGAAAATATGTATGTAGTGAGTAATAAGTAATAAAAAAGGACTTCATGTGATCCATAGCAGGAAAATCCAGAAAAGTATAAAGTTCAATTTAAATAACAATTCAGAAAAGCAAACGTAGCAATATGAAAATATGCAAATTAATTTCTTTTGGAGAATATATATATATATATATATAATAACCGTAGAGTATCTGTTATATGTTGATAATAAGTAATAAAAGAGACTTCATAAAACAGATTGTTGCTAAAGTGATTAATAAGAGTGTATTGAAACTTTGATGAATATTTCAAAAATAATCTAAAAATGTTACCTTCGTAGGAAGCGAATGATTGCGGTAAAAAAGTAACTGCGGTAAAATGGAATTTATAAAAAAGGGGAGGGGCTCAGAATTGTCTATCACTTAAAGAAAGGTTGCAAAAATGCAAAATGCTACCAATGTTGATTAATTATACCTTAAAATTGGTTGAATAAATCATTTTAAACGTTAGGCATCGAAAAATGATTGTGTATCATCTTTCATGTCTTCTCTTCACTTTTCAAACTTCTCCTTCTGTCTGCTCAACTTAATGATATAATTGTTTCCGAAAAGCAATTAATTAATTACTGCCATAAAATTTGCTACAATATTTTCCTCGGAATTCATTTTGTTGATTGTATTAATTAGCCAAAGATAATTATTGATTTAATTAACGACAATTATCTTGTGCTATGCAATATGGACAATTTTTAACAAAAATTAAAATCTAAAGAAATAAAAATAATCGCATGAAAATAGCAGCAAAAAGTCAAGTATATTTGATTATTTCAAAATACCATCTTACATTCGAATTAATTAATCTATGTGATTTGACTCGAAAAGTGAAACTTTAATTTGTCTGGAATTAAATTAATTTAAACATATTTTTGCAGAAAGAATTTAATTTTAAAGGGAAAAAAACGATGATAAAATCAATTAAAATGAAATGACTGATTGTACTATATTAAGAAAAAAGGAAATGTAAATATTGTTGGAAGTGAAAACTGCAAGATGTTCGTTCTTTCTTGCTATGTTTTTTTTCAAGACGAAAGCAAAAAAACATAAATATTTGAATTGTGCCACCTTTCAGAATGTGTCCGTTATCATTTCAAAGAGTCAAAATGTAGTACTACAACGGATGATCTAAATTCTTTTTTTTGAACATCAGGCGACATTTCTAAGCAGTCAACAATTGCTACCACGACCATTCCTCATCACAAAAACTATTAAAAAATGTTATGATTGGTAAAAGAGAAAAAAAAGAAGATAACAAAAAAAGTGGAGAGATCATTATCATCATTACATCCATTGGTTTTGTCCACTTTCCAATACGGACATCATACTAATAAGCAACAAAGAAATTTCTTTTATAATTCGCTCTTACAAGAGAAATAAACTTTTTTCCTTTTTAACATTTCGAGCAGTTTATTAGTATGTTTAAAATAAATTTGAAATGAGCGGTGCCAGAAAAAAAGGAAAAGATTAGACATAACATTGAGTTATTACTTTACTTTATCGGTAAAAAAAAATGAAAATTGAAAAGTTACCGTCAAGAAATTAAGTAAGCGATTAATAAGTATAAAAGAAATCAGAACTATTCTGCTATCTTGTAATATGTGTAAACGTAAAATCTAACGAAATTATTAAAAAAAATTATTAAAAATTTGCAACGATTTACGGAATGAAAAGCTTCCTCTTAGTAGCATCAATATCATTCAATATGAAACAATAGCGATTGTACTGAAATAATATAGTCTGAAATCAGTGGCAACAACTTTTTTTGATGATTTGAAACATGTATTGTTAGTTCTAATTAATAATTTTATTTGAATTTCCAATTGATTTATGTCAAAATTTTAGGTATGAAAAATTTGCATATTTTACGTTTTCAATTTGATGAAAGAATTAATAAGAAGAAGAGATTGTTAAATGTTTACTTTCTTCTTTCTCTTTCCCCTTATTGCGAACATTGGAAATTTGAATTACTCGGCTAGTTAATATTGAGAAATGCGAAGAAATATATTCCCGAAAATTGCAACAAGACAAGTCAAGAAAACAAGCTTTTACTCTAAAAGCTGCAACATATTTCGTATATTCCAACCAGTTGTGAAATAAAATGAAACAAACTTGATGATAAAAATCCGATGGCACTTTTTGAGTAGCACTCTCGATAGAAAAAATATGACAACTAATTAATTATCTTTAAGGTAATATTATTTGCTGATGTTTTTTTTTCATTCATTCTATTAAAAGTTTCAAAAAAGAGAATTTTATTTTTAATTTAATTAAAGCGATTCATATGTGTGCATGTGACATAAATCGATCGATGATTGATACACCGATAATACCAGTATAAGTTAGAATAAATATAAATGATAATGTATATAAAAGAGAGAAAAAGTACAATATACAAAGTCATATCAAAAATTTTCTGGATTCTCATTCATTAAAAAGATTTTTAATTTTATGTTTACTTTTACATGTAGAAAAATGAATTGCTTTTACTCAACAAAAAAAAGAGAAAAGTATTGTGTTGGAAATGAATAAAATTTGATTAAACGAAATTTTCGAAATACTAAGAAAATATTTCGAAATTTTCAATTTTAAAATAAAATAGCTCTGCAAAAAGTTGATCGATAAATGAATGCAATTGATTTTGATGTATTTACACGTTTTCTTATTTACTTTGACGTTTTGCATCAGCAAACGTATATGATCCGTAAATGCAAAAAATCTTCAAAAACAATTTGTGACTTAGATGGAACCAGACAAGAATTTCGTTCAAATAAAATCATTCAATTACCTGTTTAATCAGATTCCTTTTTTCTTGAAATTTAACTTGAGCATGCTATAAGATCAATACGATGCAAATTTTCCTGTTCCTGTCGCTTTTCCATAACATCTAGGCATTTTCACTGCGCGGTAAATTGTTCAATTTAATAGAATGTGACAGAGAAATTTCTTGAAATAACTTTTTCAACGTTACTTTGAAATTCTGATAGTTTAGATTCTACAGTAGGCAAATTTCGATCTTATTTTCAATGACAATCTTTCACGAGAATTCTTTATATTTCAAAAGATTTAAAATGAAAAGTATTCAATAAATCAGTCAGTTGCATATTTTATATGAATAATCTTTAAGTGACGAAAATTGAAAAGGGCATAAAGAAAGGGTAATGTTGTGCCAGTCACCGGAAAAGGCCTTAAAATAGGCAGAAGAAAGCAGATTGAAAGAATTCTTCGGCAATGTCCACTTCCGAAAAAAAAAGTATCCCTTTTCTCCTCTTTAAGCCATTTTGGTTTCCATGCAACCATATTTCATTTAAATCTTAGAATCGGCTTTTTTTTGAAATTTATTTGATGAATTCTGACGTGAAATACATGTTGGACAGCAAATTTAGCCATTCTTTAATGACATAAAAAATGAGATCTCGAATATTATCAGTGCTATGTAAATGTCTGAAATATCTGGATGACTGTAATCAAGAGAAAAAGAGTAAGGGTAAAAGTATTACTTTGGTATTTCATAGAACCAAAAAAACTTTAATAAGCAAATAACTAGTAGAAGAACTGATGTGAACGATTTTGTGGACGAATATGAAGTAAGGATTTCTAGAACTTTGATATTTCAACACTTCCGCTTTGGAAATGATTTTTGTAAAGGGAGAAAGACTAGTTCATTTGAGTATGCTCTAAATAACAATTATAAATCATGCTGCTCCTAGTGACCAGCTGTCTAATTAACATAAATACACTGCGTATTCTATTTGAAAGTGACACACAAATTAAATAGTGTATATTTATGTTTCACAACTATTCCATTCATTTATTAGGAATGAAATTAATAATTTCATTTTGCTTTGTGAAGATTTCAGAAATTTCGATTTTTCAATAATTTACAGCTGTTCAACCTTTATCTATTACAAGGTCATACCTAACATGAAACTGGGTCGTTATCAAGTTGAACCAGCTGAATAATTAAGGTGTTAGCAGTACTTGTTTTAGCTTATCAATAATAAATTATATTACAAGCCACAACAACACTTGATGCAATTACGTCTATTGTAAATGGTAATCCATTGATAGTAAAGTTGCTGACTGGAAGAAATAATTCAATTTATTAAAACAAAGTTTATTTTCTCATTTAAAGAAAAAGTATTTTCATTTGAAGAAGAAAAGAAGGAAAGTTTGAAGATTTTTCATGCTAAATTGCAATTTTCCACTTCTTTAGTGAAAGAGAAGTAATAAAAATGAAAAGTAATGGAAAATGAAGTCCAGGAAAAGAAATGATAATAAATTTGAAATCAGGAAATTTAAATGGTACTAAAATTAAGATATTATTGAATTTTTGGTAAAGAGCAAAGGTGAGAAATCAATAAAGTTAACTTTTTATCTATGCTCTATGATTTCAAATGTTTGATGCAATGAATTTGAAGGTAAGCATGAAAAAGAAAGAATTGTGTTTAATTAGAAAGAAGAAAAGCAATGCAAAGAGAAAAGAAAAGAAATGCGCGGCTGACCAATGAAGATTTTAATATGACTGGAAGCACTGGTCATTGCTTCATGTTAATCTGTCCACTAGTGACGCAATCGAAGAGGCGTTCTCTTACTCACTTCTTTGCTCCATCCTTTGAGAATTAGCTACTTCAATATTTGATGCATTTATGATTCCCAAAGGCAAGAGGCTAAAGCTGTCAGTCAGCTGTTGTGAAGTTTCGGACACTAATTTTCCTTAATTTCTGACCAGCAAAAGGACAGAAGAAGAAAGGGATTATGTGATATGGAAAACATATCACATAATTCACTTTTATGACAAAGAATTAAAATTTTAAAATGTAGTATTTTTTAATGAGATTCAAGAAGAGAATTGCAAGTGTAGACAATTAACTTTCTTGAAGTATTCAGTGCTCTTATGCTGATAAATTCATCACAAAAAAAATTGATCCAGAATAGTATCATTGTTTCAAATATCATATTATTTCACTTAATTCAATCATTAATCAAATTTTTCATGGTTGCCAATAGTTAGGCCTAAATGTGCATAACTTGGCAGTGTTTCTCGAACTTAACTGAAACTTTCCGATCTATTTCCTGTCCAACTGAATATTCATGTGCCATTATCCTGACAAAAAGACATATTTCCTGTAAAGATCACTTTGAACTTTGCAACTGTATCTATAAAAAAACAAAAAAGCTTAAAAAAAAAATTCAAACAAATTTGTTCAATTTATTTTTGTTAATATGAAATTTTCATCAAATTACTATCCAATTTACAACCTTTATTAATAATATCATTTCTTGGATATGTGAAACAAATAGGCGGTAGGCAGCAATGGACGAATGTGGACGAAAGATATAAAATTTCAAACTCGCACACGCCTGCAAATGACCATCGAGAATTATACTTGAGCAGCTGTTTGAATTTAAAATTCAATCCCAAGCCTGATGAAAATGAACGATTGAGAAGGAAGGAAGGAAGAATTTACATATCTAATTTATCAATATACAAAAAATGATTCTAATAAATGACAGTCTTACTTATACTTAATTGAAACAGTTCTAAAGTTAAATTGATCAAAGTCACATTTACAATAACTTTAAAAGTTTTGATGAATTAATGAATTAAAATTATTAAATTGTTGAAGTAATGAATTCAATGATATCTTTTACTTTACATTGTTACCTTTTCTTTTCCTTCGATTCCCTCTAAACTATCTCATACTGTTGTTAATTATTTCTATTAAAATAAATTAATTAATAAGCATAGTCATAAATTGTATTGAAAAAGGATGAATAATGATGAGATTTAACAGATATGAAAAAAGATTCACTTATGTATTAAGCATTTAGCATTTTATCATGCACAAATATACATACACATACATACATACATATATAATACATACATACACATACTCACACACATACACACACACACACAAACATACACACGCACACATACACATACACATACACACACACACAGACACACAGAGTGAGAGGAAAGAGGAAATGATATTAAAAACAGGCGATAACAAAAAAATAAATGAAAAATAAAGTGAAAACGATGGGCAGGTGGGCAGGAAGCCTTGGCATCTGTGATAGATGGGGCAGCAGCGTCCGAACGGTTGTCCAATTCATCCATTTTAAATGTTCCATTCATCTATTCCGATCCATATTCCATCTATCCATCCATCCATCCATCCATCCATCTATCCATCCATCCATCCATCCATCCATCCATC
>JARVGP010000153.1:0-67842 GCA_029876185.1 Mansonella ozzardi
AAATTAAGTTCACGTTGACTCATACATTAAATTAAGTTCACGTTGACTCATACATGTTTAGAATGAAAAAATGAAATATTGGAAACTTTCCGTCAGTTACTGTGATATTTTCTCTAAATGATTTCTTCGCTGGAAGTATCAAAATATCACTGTTATTTTTTCATCATCGATGGATCACTTAGATTCATAAAGGTCAGAGCAATTTCTTTTACAAACTGAATTTTCCATTTTGATAATAATAAAAATTTATGAAAGAAAAGATTTAATTTTTTTTTTCCTTCAATAATTAATACATCTATGTGTAATACGTGTGTATCTAATTTAAATTGCTTATGGAATGTATTTAATTAATAATGAAATTAAGCTATCTGTTCATCCTCAATTAAGTTATCGCTTTTCATTTTTTTTTTTTTTTTTTGACAATTAGTTAGATAAAGCTATCAACGAATCGATATCTCTCGATGTTGCGTACTGTCGGTATAATGTATGCTATGAAAAAAAAGTTTCAAAAAATATTTTCTTGCTTTCTACAGTAGTACAAGTATCCCGGAATAGCTATTTAAAAAAAAAAAAAAGAAAAAAAAGAAATGGAGTGATGTCCGAAATTTTGATTGATCACTTTAGTTCATTCAAAATCACATGTCAGAATTTAGACCAGTTTGACATGTTTTCTGTCAAATATATTTGATCAAGCTTCAAAGGAAAGAAAATTTAGCAAAGCAGTCCATAACTTTTATCCCGCCGCTTGTGATACGGTAGATGTGATCTCGACACTAATATCAGTAGTACTCATTTCTAATGATCTTAAGGATTTCACAGTTCTGTATAATTAATAAGTATTCGAGTTCTTCCTTTTCTTTCTGCTAGCTTTCTTTTTTTCTATCCGTGAAGATGTAGCAATAATTTTATTATATATGTTTATTAGAAAGCAAGAAAATTCAGCTTGACTGAATTTATATTCGGGATTAAAAAAATTATTGATTAAGTACATTCACTTGATAGGACACATTTGCCATCTTTATTTCGTCGAAAATCTCCATTCTTGATACATTGGCATTGGGGTGGAAAGCATTTCTTGTAGCACAATATCTGAAATTTGTCATTTATTGAACAATTACTGAACAAAAGAATCAGGACAATTCATCAACGTCATCCAACAATTAATCTCGAGAATTTCTCTTCGAGAAGTTTATAGTTAGATCTTGCAATGCATCTAACTATAAACTTCTAAAAAAAAAAAAAAAAAAAAAAAAAAAAAAAAAAAAAAAGAGACCAAAGTGGTACTACAGTTATATTTCTATTAGATTATGCTTACTTTTCGTAATACAAAAGTATTTATTTGCACATTCTTGTTTTTATGCGAAATAATATTAATTTGATGAATATTTTCATTGAGATATACTAAAATATATCATTAGAATATGCCAAGTTTTCGTACGTATTTCATCTTTTTCGTGAATCCATAGTAGCATTTAAAGAGAAAATTAATTTTAAACGTTCATCATCATATGACATAAAATGAATTCTATACTCACTGGTTCGATGTCGTCACAACTTATCTCGCAACCACTGGCACAGCGAGAAACCCATTCTTCGTTTTGTCCACATTTTGGCCTACCATTAATTGTGTTAAAAAAAAGTGCCAAGATCTGGAATATATAAATAAATATTAGAATTGCATTATTTCCTTTTCTTGACCACTGCTATATGGATAATATTTACTAATATGTTATTTACATGACACTGGTATTATTGGTAATAAATGATTATAATAACTTTCAAACTTTTTTTAATTAACAAGCTAACTGAATACAAACTAACTTACAGCGAATGTTAATGTCACTAGAACCATTTTGCAATCAATTTTCATCTAAAACTTTCTATAATAAGAAGCATGATGTGATATGTCAATTTCATCAGTATTCAATGCATAACATTAATAGTCTATGGAATGCAATCTTGGAATATATTAAAATTGTTCACTTTACTCTTTTCTTCAAAATTTTATTTTTTAAACAAATTGAGTGGAAGGAAATATTTTCATACATTAATTATTCGTTACTTTTTTAACATATTAGTACTAATTATTAGTCACTTTCTTTCGGATTTCAGATCAAGCTAACTATTATGCATTCTTGACGTCTTTAAAATGTCTGCTAAATTTCATGGAAATATCCGAACTCTAAACAATGTTTGGTTAAAAATTTGCAAAAATTCATCGTGTTACTTTCTCGATAAAACCTCAAAATTTGTTATCACCACATCATTTAATGAATGCAATCAAATTGAATTCCAAAACAAAAAACTAAGTTCCATCACAACTAATTACTTTGTTAATTCTAAATTGTTAAATGAATTGATTAATGATTACTGATTGAAATAAGCGAAAGTTTGTGGATATTTTGCATTTCCATGAAGCTTGATTCAACGTACGATTAAGCTTTCATCGTAAACTGTTTGCCTGATAAGCATTTATCATAACATTGATAAACAGTTTATTAATTTTCACTCCTTTATTTATGTGCACGTAACTATCTTTTTGATCTTTGTAATAGTTACTTGTATTTTCAATTAGAACGAGCCTTTTGCACACAATGTGAATAAATAATTTGAATTCCTTTTTGCTGATAAGTGTACCTATTACTATCATTTTCATAGCCTCAAGAGCACAAAGAAAAATCGAATTTGAATGTGACTGAAATAATGCGGTCATTGGCATTTCCGGACACTCAAATACGACAACACATATTCTTGTAATGTTTTTTTGAGTTCATTGTATCTACGATTAGTAAGATCCAACCGGATTCATCGTAGCGATGGACAATAGCATCGACCAAATTATACCTCAAAACATATGAAAGAGATAACTTAATTGCGATATTCTCGAAAGTTTTTTTTTTTTTACACTGTAACTCTTTTTGTTTTGCTTTCTGCGATAACATTTCAAAAACAAAAAAAATGGAACCAAACATTTAAAATGACTTTTTGAAATAATTCCATAAATTAAACAGAAAAGCGTTAAAGAATTTGATTAATTTGTATTAATAAAGTAATTAATTTTATTTGTAAATAAATGAACAAACATTTGCATTGCAAATAAATTATCAGTTTAGTTTGCTGATTGATTGGCTGATGAAGCTATCCAGTATTCATTGTAAAACTTTAAATCATTTACAAATTAAATTTGATCACACTTCATTCACATCACCGCATTCAGTTTTTGTCTCATTTGGCTCAAATTTGCTTTCATCAACTCGCAGCATATATATCAAACTTGAAAGTTTGAAAATGTGAAAATACTTTATTCCATCTGTATGCTAATCACTTATTATTTCATAATGAAATCAGATAAAATAAATCTGAACCAATTTAACTTGCTGGCCAAATTTCGAATGGAATTAAATTAAACAGATATCACAAACTTTCAAGTAAACATTGATACTTCTTATTTTTACGTCCGTTGATCTAAATTAATTACATTTTAAATGGACATTATTTGAAACGTATATGAAATGTATTTTCTTTACAATTGAAACTTTTGTAATTGTCTCCCGAAAAGACAACTGTTGTCGTTTTTCTCTCTTATTTTGCATCATGAAGTTGTAATCTCAACAACCTAACTTAATGACCTCTCCTATTTTATTTCTTGAAGTCAACTGACCTCAAGAAATAAAATAGAATTAAGGAAGTTATGCTGTCTGGCAACTAACATGCATTGAAATTCTCCGCTATTATCTGAAGATTTATTTCTTTAATTTAAAAGTGAACTTAGTACCATTAATTTTAAATCGGAACATATTAAAGTAAAAAGATAGATATTTGATTATATAAATACGCAAAACATTTAGATAAGTTTTGTTGAAATATAAAATGAATTAAAATGGTTTGTTATTTTAGAAGTTTAATCGATAAATGCATTCCTGCGACACTCTTTTAAAGGAATTAATTCTTAAAAATGTTCGAAACAAGTTTATGGAAATAGTTCGAAAATGATGAACATTTATTGAAGTGGAAAATAAACAATGAATGAGTCAGCTCATGTACTGCTAATTTTTGAATTTTTGAATGATTTTTTTCAAAATGTAAAGGAGAAATGATTCATAAAAAGACTTCATGTTGATCAATCAATTCTTCGTTTTTTCTTTTTTTTTAATTGAATTACTTGTATGATTAAACATTGAGTTAATTTTTTTTTAATGAATAATAAACAAGGAATATGATTCGATTGGCTAAGTTTAACTATGCAAACTTTACATTGATTTTTTTTTAAAGCAATTAATTTATTCAATTGAAAGTTTAGATATAGATGACATGTAATGAATTGTAATGAAGAATGCGAATAAGTTATAATATTTAACATTTCAATGATGCTTCTTGCTTTATTTCATTTTTTACTTTAATTGAATGCTAACAAGATAATCTAATTAAATAACCTGATCAATTTGTTTAAACAAATTATTATCAATTTTGGTAATTAATTATTAACGAAACGATCACTAACAAAATGCGCATTATTCTAATTAGTATATCGTAATGATGAAACATCATATTAGAATTTTAAAAAATTTTGCCATTTCATCATCTCATTGTTGAGTTATTTTTGTAAAATTATACAAAAAAAAATTAAATGAACTGATCGAATCCAGACAAAGACGTTTTCTTCTAAGAAAGCTTTCTGACATCTCGAAATAAACAAAAGAAAGAAGCATTTATTAAAATAAAATTTCAATAAATTCCAATAATATTCAATATTCATATTTATGCAAAAATTTTGTTCATTTCACCATCTCTTTGCTGAGCTCTGTTGTAATTTCAGATCTTTTGTACATTATTGATATTTAACTAGGATAAAAAGACAATAGTTTTTAAGGCAATATCAACAAGTACAAATTACAAAGTGAGATTAATGTATTGCAACCTAAACGATCTTATTGTATATTTATCATTTATGCAATAGCTGTCCAGCAATTATTGTCAAGTTCTACTTCAAATGCAGCGGAAGCACTTAAAAATGATGACGAGCATGGCAAATATTTACAGGCATACGTTTTTATATTTACTGTCATATCCAATGGAAAAGTATTGCAACAAATTAATTCTGATATTAATGTAATTTCTTCATTATAAAATTCGATTCAAATATAGAATATATTAATAATCAAGCAAAATTAAGAGTTAACTACACATCAATATTGCAGTTATAATAAATAATTATCAACAATTTCTTCCTTCAACATTGCTCGGTACAGGTACGAATATTTGTAACGTTTAATGATATTTGTAGGTAGGTACGTAACAGTCAGATAGAAATCCATCCTCATCATAGCTATGCTTGTAAGTAATTAGCATCTGTAATTACAAATGCATCATCATCTTTGCTTTTTTGTTTTTTTCTTTCTAATTAAGGCCAGTTAGGTTCTGTTAAAATGCAAAATTTTTACACAAAATGTATTAAAGTTGTTAGAGTACATGTGGAAATTTCAATATATGAGGTGCGGTGGAATTCCACATCAAAAAAAAAAAAACAAATATATTTCGGTGTACTTTGAATTCCTTTTTTCTTACTTATTTCAAAATCGTTTTTACACAAATTTCAGGTACTTTAAATTCAACTTTTTTTTTTATCAATTTTTTTTACAATAATTAGATGACTTATTTAAATGATATCTAAGAGAGATACAACCGATGAAGCATTCTGAGCTCTTTGGGCGCTTCATATATAACTGTAGCTTCAAATATACCCCTTTACGAACTGCATAATCAAAATCAAAAGTTTCAACTTTTCCAGTTTCATTAAAGTATTGTTTAAACAGTTTGATGGCCATAATATGCATAGAAGACGAAAATGGAGCAAATTTTTTATAGAAGGGAAATTGAAATTGCAGCCTGATAATGATAGGGAAAAGGAAGTGAAAGAGTTAGCCATAGAGTTATTCACTTCATTAAAAGCCATTCTTGTCAATGCAACTGTCGCACAGATTTATCATCACAACAACGACTTATTTCAAATCATTTCTCTCACCGAAGTAAAAAAAAAGTTTATTTCATCTCTTTCCTGGCTATTCCATTTCAATCATTCAGTTCATCAAACTTGGGTAAGTTGAAGTAAGATTTTGATATATTTCCAATTATTTGCGCACAAAGTAATTAGTTTAATTTGATTGAAACAATCATTGATTGAATTTAAAACTTTTTAGATTGAAACTTCAACTATGTTACGGGAAGCTTAAAAATGAGGCTTGGCAAGCAGCAAAGTTATTATTATTTCAAAGGATCTCTCGCTGTTTCATATTTTCTCAGACATTTTAAATTTGAAAGCTTTTTTTTTTGTGATAAGTGTCACCGTAATGCTTACGCACTCTTAACTTTTATGGCAAGCAGCAAGAAAGTCTTAATTTATCGGCATTTCTCTCAAAATGTAATTCGGAGAATTTTCAGTTGTGATAAGACATTCCTTAGGTCTGGTTAGTGTTGTTGTTCCAATCAAAACTACGTTTTATATGTCATTTTATGGATCTCTTTCCAGATCAGATATAGGAGCACTTGAAGAATTAAAACTAGGCTTAGGCCCAGTCATTTTAAGTTGACCACGTGAACCTTGACCATTATTGTCACGTAATGCTATATATGGCAATGCAAATTTACTAATAACTGTTTCTAGATTTCATACTCAAAATATTGCTTGAACGATTTGAAGAAATCCTCACTGTTACTAATTTTGCGACAAATTTATTTACTTAAATTTTATGTTACATGTAATATTCCGGTGAGTTTTGCTGAAGAAGAGTGAAACTTAGAATTGACAGTCGCAGCTGCGAACTTTATTCCGAAAACTGGTAAAACGATCGAAAACGGACAGGATGGTAAAATTTGAAGATTTAAATAATCTTCATATTGCTTTAATCCTCGTATTGTTCATGCATATTTTGATACTTCATAATTCCGTCTGAAACAAATTCTGCGCTTCCGATGATCATGTTTCCAAGGATTTTTCATTTCTTCCATTTTAAAACAATTCCTTTTCACATATATATATATCATTGTAATGGCCAAAATAATAAGATAATTAGATGAAAACGATAACACTCATCCTTATAATATGAGATAGGACGAAAGTAATTTCCTTAAATACCATTGGCAGTAAGGTTTATTTTAATTAGCAATACTTTACTACTGTGAATAATGCATGGATTGAAGGGAATAATTTCTGATATATTGTTTGCACAACTTTGTCAACTCAATTAATTATAGCCAATTGAATGATTTCAGGGAAATACGTATACCTGTCAAAGAGTAATTAAGCATTTTGGGAAGAGAATGGAATTCGGAATCAATTAAATGAATTTGAAAACAACTTGTCGATACTTTTATTTCTGCCGAAAAAAGATTATAGTCAAGGTTTAGCTTCTCTCCCAATGAAAAGTATTCTTTTGCAATCATTTTTTTAAGACAATTATTTGAACAAAAAAGAAACTCAGATAGAGAGAGGGAGAGAGAGGGAAACAGAAATTTAAAGGAAAGATTTGTTTCAGTGAATGAAACATTTTCCAAACTCTCTTTGGGGCTGAACTAAAACTTGCCACTCCCTCTTCTTTTCCCCTTAAGTCATTTCTATCATAAGAGGTCACTTATACAGGTGCTACGATTTAATCGCCGCTTACAGTTTACTTGCTTCCAACAAAAATAAATCGGTTTGACCAATTTTAAGAGAAAACTTTAGTGGAAATTAACAAGCATTGAGATGGACATATTTCAATGCAATGCATGTTAGCATGTTACGACGACAATAACGGCTTTATATTTCCAGATTACAGTAAAGTGATCAGGTAAGATTACAGTAAAGTGATCAGGTAAGATTATAATAAAGTGATCAGGTAGGATTACAGTAAAGTGATCAGCTAAGTTTACAGTAAAGTGATCAGGTAAGATTACAGTAAAGTGATCAGCTAAGTTTACAGTAAAGTGATCAGGTAAGATTATAGTAAAGTGATCAAGTCCGTTTTTTGTATTTGAAGGCCATTTGCACTGTTGTTACGCCTTGACAAGAGAATACTAAGCGAGTAGTTCATTTCACACTTTGGTATATTGCGACGCATAAAGTGCAGGATACCGGAGAGCTTCCCTTTGCCCCATAACAAGTGATGAAAAAGTGATTTAACAGAAAAAAACGGAGAGAAGTGGGACGCGCAGAAGTTAGGCATGTAAGAGACGATGATGTGAGGTAAGTGTTTTTGGTGGAATATTTTCTTTTTTCGAAATGTGAACAAAGAAATTGGTATAACAGCGATAACCTTGGACATTTTCGTCGTCTAACTTCTTTTTCATCCAGAAAATTCGTCTTTTCTTCTTCTTTAAGCATTTCTTCATACTTTAAAGAAGAATGCGAATATACACACACAATCCCACTAAAGGCTCATTTGTAGTGAGTAGTGCTCTTCATTTGCCTTATAGTAATTAAAAAAAATTTCATTTTTAATCTTTCAAAGATTTTCAACAAAAAAATTACTTACAAGTTTCTCTTTAGACTTTGCGCTCTAAAACTGTAGAACAGAGTTCCATCAACTGATAGCAAAATTGAAAATTGATAATTGGTGATTAAAAAAAATTGGTAAAATTGGTAACACCGATAAATTTCAGGATGAGCACTGAAAAGTGTTTAGGAATGAGGATGACCAATTCGGAATATTATTTTGTTACTGTATGCCTTTTGTCCGTATTTGTATTGTTTATTTGTTTATTACTGTAAGAGGCTTATCTACTTATTGCGATTTGGATAAAGCAAATATAAAGTTAATTAATAATCAACCGATGTTGAACTGAATCGATTCATTTTTTTTTGCTAACAAATCAGGCATATTTCATAAAAATGACTCGCTTTCATTGCATTCGTTGCACTAAACTAATCAAGAGATTAGCTCCGGATTACACAAAAAGGAACGGGTAAAATTTCTTGATTTAACAATAATCATAGCATTAAAATAATGCTGATAACAATAATTACGCCAGTTTTCCGTTTTTTATAATTCGGTTCTTCATTTCTCAGTTTTTTAATTGCATTTCATAAATTACAATATTTGATAGTAATCATGATTTTCTGATTCTGTCATATAGCTCCGTGAATTTCTAGATTGCAAATCTGTTAAACAGCTATCCAAATTTCTAAACCGAAATCTTCAAATATTTTCCTGATATACAGACGGAAATTTCTTGGAAAAAAGTGAAGGCATAATTATCGTATTTTAATTGTAATTTCGTCTGTTTAGCAAAACTATATTTTTTTGAAGTTGAATGTACTTGAAGTTTATTAACTTCAATTCTTAACGATGTAAAAAAAGAGAAAAAAAAGCGGAAAATTTTTCTTGAATCGAATAGACACTTGAGATTTTAAAAAAAAAACCTGTTGAAATATTGTGGAATACTTTAAAAAAATTCATTAAAATAATTCGAAAATCTGAGAAAGTACAAATCACAAAAATGAAATGAACTTGTTGAAAAATGTATTTTTGATCTTAAAAAATTGCCAGTAATTCATTTTATCAGCACCAACAAATGTACAATTATATTCAAGAAATCTCGAGTTCTTTTTATTTCCATTTTCTGCGAATTCTCGAATTAATCGAAGACCAGAGATTACTCGATGGCATCATTTGATAGAATGAGTAACAATTGCAGTTACTGTTTATATAACTTTGATAGAATGACATGAAATCAAAGTTTCCTTTTATCTAATGAAGTATCCTGACAAAGTTCTTTGTCTGAAAAGAATGACGAACTGATCGATAGACATAAAAATTTTTTCGAAAACCATTAGATTTAAAATTTTTCTTTTAGCGGAACATATAACATTGCTTTCTCATTAAAAGCCTAATGCAGGATTGCCATTGATTTATCTGCCAATTACTGATAATTAATGAATATATTATAAGTAAATTAAATATATAAATTTTACCATTCTATAATTAATGTTGATGATAAAGGTGGTCATTTTTGTTGATTAAAATGGGTGTTGTATCTTGGGTCAAATGTACCAAAACCTTGACCAAAACCTATTGATCAAAACCCATACTATTTGGAAGTATTATAGGATAGGCTTAAATAGGTTAGCTAGGCTCAAATTTCTTTTTTTAAATATATCATAATAATTAAGAAATCTTTGTCAACAAAAAATAAATTCTCTTGTTTATACATAAAATCAATCCTTCCTTTAAGATTTGATAAGCCGGAAAAAAGTCGAAAAGATTTTCCAGAAAGTTTCACTTTTTACATATCTGTGATTGTTGAATTGTTGGTGACATTGTAAACAAAAGTTATAGGATAGTTTTGGCGATAATATTTTCGTATAAAACACAAAAGTTCTAAACAAGCAAATTTAACTTTTCCGGAAAACTGTAAATTTGGAAATTATCTTTTTGCCTTATTTCAGGAATTTCATTTAAAACTTTCAGAATCATAACCTTCCAATGAATAGTTTTTTCACAGATCAAAAATGTGGGATTTTTTTTAATCAATTAATAATTTAAGTGTTTTTAATTGCCATTCTCAAATTAGACGAAAAATGATTTCTTGCTGAATTTTACCATTTTTTTCTCTTTTTTTACTAATATTATCATTACTTTCTTGTTTCCCTTCCACCTGTCCGCTTCGATCTGTCAATTGTCTCACACTTCTCACAGTGCAATGAAAGGAACGGGCAGAGTTGGCTTTTCAAGGTTAATGAATGAATTTTTCCAATTGAATGCAATACAATAAAATGCCATTGCTACAAACATTTTTATCATAATTTTCAATGAATAGTTGCCTTCTTGTCTACTACTGTGGCTAATTTTTAGAAGCCTTAAAATATTTTCATTACTGTATTTCTCACAATGATTTATTAGCTAAAAATAAAAATTTATTGATTTTATCATTTCTTAAAGTTTATCGCTTTTTATCTTTTTATCACTTCTTAAAGTGACATTTAAAATGACATATTAGTGTGAGATCATGTAAACATAGTTTTTATAATTGATACAGGTGCTAAACATTAGTAAGAAGAAGTGATTAATTTGAAGATGACAGAAGTGACATGATCATGGAGCAAAAGAAAGAAGACGAAAGGCCAAATAATTTTAAAGTATACGATGAGAGAAAGGAAGCAATTTTATAATTTGAAAATGACTAATTTTCTTTTAATTACACCTTTTCATAGTAACCTTTCTCAAATGCCGCCTTTTAAACATTAATTAATAGCAAATAAAAAAATTTCATCGCTACCGAACGAATCTTCTCATCTTTTAATGTCTACATTTTACTGGTAATCTTCAATATTGAATTTTGGGGAAATTTTTAATTAAAAAAGTATATTTAAAAAAATCCAGCGATATTTTTTATTTTAATAGAACTTAAAAAATGATATTACATTTGAATCCGCTTATTCACTGTATTTTTTTGAAATGTTTCCAACAAAAAAAAAATGCGTATTTTTGTTATTAAACATTTAAGGCTATTTTTCACTTTCTTATTCCACTGGAAATGTTTAAGTTTCTCTTTTTCTTCCGTTAAATTTTTCTTTTTTCGCAAATGATCTTTGATCCTTTCGAAATTAGAATTTTTAAATTTTAATATTTTCATAAACATATTAATGATTTACCAACGTTTAATTTCAACAAATCACTTTCTTAAAACATACCATTAATGATTTTTCAAGTGCTGAACTAACTAATTATTCCTGAAATATGAAATTTCGATATAACTAATTAATAACTAGCTAAACAATGTTATTCCGTTAGTAATTAGCAAGACTATACTATTCCTTTCTATTCATTAGATCCAACATTTTACGAAGATGAAAGATACCACAGTTTAATAAATTTAATGCATTAATTAATTTTGTTTAGATCAAAAATGTAATAATACATTAATTTTGCTTTTTGCTTTACCTGTTTTACGGTTTAAATTCTTTCAAACGTCATAACTTAGAATAAACCATAATTGCATCGTATAACGTAAATATTAGTAAGATGTGACAGCGTGAATTTTTATTATCTTTAGAAGACAACAAGTGGGACATACTGGCGGCAAGAACAAAGAATTTGGAAAGTCGGCTAATTAAAGGTGTGAATTGTGCAAAGGAGTTTTGAGGTAAGAAGTTATTATTTTATCATTCACAAGGCGGTTTCTCGATTTTTCTCTGGAAAATTTTGTCTTTTTAATTTAATCTTTTTTATTTAGCTTCTGAGAAAGCAATAATTTTTTGATTTTTCAGCCAGTTCAAATTTATTTCCTTTTTTCAAACTTTTTTATCGATTTTAATTACTTCATAACTTTCATTAAAAGCTAATTTTTTTTATCCTCATATTTCCTAATACAAATTCAATTTTAGCTTTTTGATAATTTTATGATAATTCTATTCTACTTTTTTCTCAAAGAAAATTTTGCATCCAAGAAAGATTATTAATATAGTAAGTAAGTGATGGATAAATATGCAAAATTCATAACTTTAACCTAACATAAATACAATATGTAAATTTACGACGATATTAGGCGAAGAGAGCTTTGCAATAAGCCTATTTAGCGCAAATTTTGACCCCTGTTAAAAGGAAATAAGCGCAAGCTTGAAATAAGCCTAAGCTTAAGCTTAAGCTTGAGGCATGCCTCATCACAAAGCGCCTTGTCTATTGAATTTAGGATTATGCTTTCTGATGAATTTGCTCGCTTTTAGACTTTAGTCAGTAAAAGCAATCTTATTTTTAGTAGTGGTACATCATTCTCTGCAACGCTTTTTCATATTAGTTTTTTTTTTTACCTTTTTTAACTTTTTAAAGTAACACTTTGAAGTAATAAAGCATTGCAATGCAGACATGTGCATTTTTCAAAAACAAAAAAAAACTCGGTAAATAATTAACATTCGTTGCATGTCATTACAATCTGTAATTGTAATACATTCCCTGCTTGCATGTCGGAGAATTTTTGTTCTATGCTTTATTAAGTAAATAAACCATAAATCATCACTGATAAGTCAACAACTTGTTTACATGATATCATCATGAGGTTAATTGTCTGAAGTTATTGTCATATGATATCATCACAGAAAAGTTCTATGCTGATTTTCTGGATAAATTTCCTTGCTTTCTTCTCTTCATTTATTTTACACACTTTACCCCAATATGCTTAAATTTATTCCTATTAAAAAAAAAAAAAATGGTATTTAAATAATGAAAATTGTTATTGTAAATTGCGTGGAGGAATTTTTTTCTTCTTTTCTTGAAAATGTAATAATTCTTGCCTGTGGTGGATTCTTCCAATGTGATCTTTATTCTAAATTACGGAACATTCAAAAAGAATAATTTGAACTGATTAACGGAAGAGTATTTGAATTGATCATATCATCTCCTGTACTACTATTTCTTCTCTTTTTCTCTCTTTTTTCTTGACAATATTAAATAAATATTGCGCCTGCGTTTAGGTATGTAAACAATATTTTGCGCTTAGTTCATGCTTTCTTTGGACATACAGTAGATTTTGAAATACACTGCCTTAATAAGATTTCATATCGAAATTATCTAGCCTATAGCAGACATCTTTTGAGAATGCTATCATTAATTTAATCCTAAGAACAAGAAATACCGAAAACAGAGCGAAAAAACTTATTTTTTAATATTCCAAAGAAGATATTTGTAATATTATTTGCTTCCGCTCATTTAATTTTGAAATCTAAATTTTAAAATGAATTATACGATAAATGTACGGTTTTATGTGTGTCTATTTGTGGGCAGATTTACGAGGCCGCTTTTGAGGTCAACCGTTCCCTCCAGCAATGTTCACATTTCAATTGGTTTTTCAAAATAGCAAAATACTGATGAACTTATATCGCATAAAAATAGCCGATAGGCGCTTTTTTCCTTTCAACTTTTAGAAAATAAAAAAAACGAAGCAATGATATTGTGAGCGAAACGAATTTGTAAGAAAAAAGAATGATAGTGAAAAGTTTTCCGTTATCATATTTATTAGTGAAAAAAATGAAGTTATATTTTGCATAAGTTTGTTTTTGGCTCATATTCATCATTTTCTCAATTTCTAGCCATTATTTTTATCTCATTGCTTCCTAGCTAAGTAGACAAGTTTTTATTCCGATTGTCAAATAAACTCTCTTCCAGTTATTTATGTCCTTTCTTCTTAATCCTTTTTTTCCTCTCACTCAAAAGAAGCAATAATTTTGTTCGGAACAAACACAACGATTTTCATGAAGCTCTTATTCCAAATTTTTATTTTTTTTTGCATAAGATTTGCACAAAAAGAATGAAATTTTGGTTTGAAATTGTTTTTAAATGATTGAGATTCCGGATTGAAATTGTTTTCAATGATTGAGATTCCGGATTGAAATTGTTTTCAATAATTCTTCATCTATTAGCAGTAAATTAAATAGAATGAAACAACTTTGTTATCAACATATTATTTCAAAAGGGATATATTAAAAGAAATCTAGGACAAAAAAACCCCGATATTCCCTAATAATTTCATTCGCTAAAAATAGGATACCGCTGAGTACTTTTTTTTTTTTTTGCGGTATTACTTTTTGGAATTGTTTCATTTTTAGGATTGTAATACAGAATCTTTATCGTATTAGATGTAAAGTTCACTGCTATCTATACTGCGCTAATTATTGTTCTATGCTAATTAATGCATCAAATAATAGTAATAGTAGTAACCTGTTTTAAAAGTAGTTAAAATCAAAAAAAGGTTTTCCACTTTCATTGCGCTTTTTCTTCTTCATTGATGATTTCAAAAATGAAAAGTTCATTATTGTTGTTGCTTTCCTACTGTTGCACTGCATTCCAATTCAGTATGCGAGCAATTTCAGTCAAATCAAACATTTTACAGGCAAAAAGATTGCGGAAGTCATATCGTATGAGATACTTTACTTATTTACAGCAGCATTTTCAGCATTAAGCCCGCAGTTCATAAATTTGTGAACGTTTGTCGACCTTGATAAAGGTGATGATGTGTGTATGTGTGCATGTGTATGGTATGTATGTAAAGGAAGGAACTTCTTGGTTGATGGTATAAGTTGAAACCCGATCGACCAAAAATGGACTCGCTTACTTTTATCGTTCTCTTTTTTTTTTCCTTTTATCGTAGAAAGTAGAAAAAAAAATTTTCAAATTAACAACATTATTGTCATCATTATTATCAGGATCATCATTATGATGGTGACGAATGGTGATGATGTTGATAATCACTAAGAAGGCAAAGTCTTTTCTCATTTTGTGACAATAAAAACACACTCATTAACCATAAAAATAATTTTTCGAAAAAAAAATTAAAAATTAGTTTGTTGTTATGAAGCGCAATTGGATCATTCATTCATTTACATTTGCATTGTCTAATAATTTCATTTTTGCTTTTTTGTTAAAAACAAGTAATTTACGGGCTTGTCAAATAAAATGAAAAATAGTCGACAAATAAATTCATTTATTATAAACAAAAAGTTAGGATTGTACGGAAAGAAAGAATCCTGTTAAACTATCAATTAATCAATTAATCAATCAATCGATCAATCAAGAATTCATCACTATCTTTTTATGTTAACAGGTTAGAGTTTGGATTTTACATGGAGAAAAATGTCATTTAAAAAAAATAACTCTGTTCTTGTTGTTATTCATTGTTGGAAAGAAGAGAAATTGTTATGTTCGTTGATTTAGAATTTCAATAATTATTCCAATTAACTTTTTTTAAATTTTAATTAGCGCATTAAAAAACTCAAAATTTTAGTCGTTAACATTAATGTGATTATAATTTTATGTAAATTCGGGAAAATTGTTTGTGAAATAAATACACCTGTACACACATACATACATGTAAACGCATAGATGCGAATTTAGAAGAATGAAATATGCATTATCTATGCCAATGTAATAACTTTCAGGATTTGATTTTTTTTGTCCCAAAACTTTGTAAACTAAAATTTCTGTACGTTCACACAGACCTACACATGTGCTTAAGGCCTGAATATGAACCAGACATTCAAAGGGATACTTTCTTGAACATGCGAACGATATTTTTTCTCTTCCCATTCAAGAAATTTTATATTTGCAATGAAAACATTTGAGAACGGGCGCTGATGGCATAAAAACGAGTCGTTCGTTTTTGCGCCTTATCGTTGTTAAAAACAAAAATAAAATTTTTGTACAAGAAAAAACCAAATTCTCACAAAAATTCCTTCCATTTCTTTCATTTACATTTTTGTTTCCAAGAATGCTTCAAATTATTTCATAAATGAATTTTATTATAATAGAAAAAACAAAAGCAACAATAACAATAGCAACAGCAATGCTAAGCAATTATAACTATAACAATAACAACAGTAGCAACAACAACAGAAACAATTACAACAACAATAGCAATTATTATTGTATTATTATGTAACAATATTGCTAATATTATTACAACAACAACTACAACAAAAACAATAGCAGCAGTAACAACAAAAATAACAACTATTACTGTAATGATACCTTTCTATTGATTTGCAGTTTGTTTCAAATGGATTGGATTGATGAATAATAATTGAAAAAATTGATATTGTGATGACGAGATGATAAAAGAAAAATTCATAGTAAAATCAACCAATGCATCGATGAATTTGCGATGCATGATGTGAATTTGCAACACATCCAGATAAAAAATAACGCTTTTTATTTACAAAAATATTTTAAAGGAAAAAATTTTTTTTGCGCATTTTTAAAATTTATCTTTGCATTTAATTTTCCAACTTATCGTTCGAGTGTTAGCTATTGAATTACGAATTTATCTGCAACTTTCCACATGTAATTTCGAGTTTTCTAAGCTTCTTAATGTTTTTACAGTATAAATCGATCTCTATAAATTGATTTTCAGTTCAGTGCTTCAATTCGTACCTTTTTCAAATGACTATTAGATGGTTTAAAGTGATTAAAACTGCTAATTTCTATTGCCAGTAAGATATCCAATATAATGCACACATTGTCATTCCGGAAATCCATATGCGATACTGTCAGCTATCAATTTATACTTACTGTTGAGAGATTTAACCTCAATTTTTTTCTTCGTTCATTACATCCTGCTAATTAGTTCATCTATTGAGTGATAAAGTGAAGTTAAATGCTACAAAAAAAAAAAGAAATTTAATTTATCAAAGCTTGCTTGTTAAATAAAAATCTTTCACACTATCTTCAAATATCGATTACTCAATCTCTTTAATGATAAAATGATAAGCCAATTTTTTTTCATACTATGAATGATAAGCCATTCACAGTTTACTTCAAAGAAACAATGAAACTAAAAATTATACAATCAAATGTTTCATTAGTATCATAAAAATGTCTAAAATTTAATTTAAATTGTTTTATTTCTCATCACTACATTATCATCATTGATCTTTTGATAATTAAAACTAATTTAGTTTTTTTTTTTTCTTTTTTTTTTTTGCTGTTATTATCTTCAATATTTTCCAAAATATAAACTTTTCGCACAGATTCATAAAAAGATTTCTTGATAGATTTATCATCATATCTGAAACTGTCTGTATCACTTGTTTCACATGTCATGCACAGAACAAATTCATTTGTCTTTTTTTCTTTTTTTTTTTCGATACGTAATACTTTTGAATTCAAAAGTAATTAAAGGTTAAAGTTTATTCTATTTCATTCATTTATTTCAAAAGTGCATTTTAAAGCTTTCTTTAAAATTTACTTTTATTTTTCAAGGTCAAAAGGATTAAATACATGGGAATGACTGACTTATCATCACTTATAGTTCAACTATTTACAAAATGGTCGTTGATGAAGTATTCAACATATTCATACCCGTCGAATTACAATGTTACAAAAAGGTTGTATGCCAACGGATGTTTCGTTCCATTTCCAAAAAATGCGACAATTGAAGTCGAAGAAAAATGAAAAATTGGTAAGTAAATGTACTACGATGTTAGAAAAAAGTCGTAGGAAAAAACATTTATTTTATTACAGAATTAATTTCAATAATAAGTGCTAATTGTTATTGCCACATAATTATTGCATTTTTTTTTTTGAAATTCAAAAAATGCATTTGATTAAAATTACTTTAAATTAATTGGCTCAATTTTTCAAATTTGAAAGTAAAAAATTTAAACAATGTAAGGTGAAAGAAAATGAAGAGAAAAAAATGAATGACAAGTGGGTAACATTCCGGAAACTTCTTGAAATTTTTCTTATATGAAACTTTCCCAATTTTTAATTATGCAAATAGGAAATAAGTATGAAAAGTTTTGTTAGTGTTGTGAACTGGAAAAACTTTATGTATCCTTCACTAATTGGTGTCAATGACCGTTATTATAAAAATACATTTATTAGATTGTCAGGAAAAAGAAGAAAAAAAATTATCCATAGAATAAATTATTATTGTCGATACATCAGATACAATATGCATCGCCGATATGTTTTAATTTTAAAACTTGGTAGAAAAGAACGAAACTTTTCAGTCAATTTTTTTTTTCTTTAAATTCCTTTTCCTCTTTTATTACTTTATTTCATCGAACCGTTCTTTCATTCATCACCATTATAATCGCATATTATCATCATTCCAACTTACCTCTATGCCTGTATCGGATGATTTTTCAAAATTTTATTTTAAAATATTACCTTCAAAATGGCTCACATTAATTCATCAATGTGGGTCATTTTTTTGGTTCAGATTTATTAATTTTTTGGATTAAATTTTAAAATTAAAGTAATGAATTAAAAATATTAAACCAAATATTCATTATATATTACTTTTTATTTGAATGAACCTGCTAAAAAAATTGACGAGTTCTTTTCTAAATTTTTAAAACATATTTTTTAAATGGTCATTTTAAATTATCATGCAACTGTTCATTAATTCAATGACGCTGTAGGCGAAGAATGATAGAATGAAAGCTTGCGATACTGTATCACTCAAATCTTGCGAACTTTGTTCTTGTACCTTTCACAAGAGTTCAGGTGAGCTATTTTGATATCAAAAAACAAAAAAAAAAAGAATTAATGATAGATGTATTGGAATGAAATTAGACACACACACACACTGACACACAGGCACACACACCAGATGCATACACACATTTATAAGTATAGGGACACGCATTTGTGGAACATCTTTTCTTTCTCTTTCTTTTATATCAAAAAACAAAGCAAATTTAAATTTTTAAAATTTTAAAAATAGAAATTTTGTAGCATTTAACGATAAGAAAATAAGTGCACTAAAATACATTCTAAAAATTTGCAAATGATGGCTCAAATTAGCATTCATTGCTAGGAATTCAACAAACAAAAATGTAAGAAAAAAGTTTATCGAAATAATTCATTGATTGCAATGTAACTTTTTGGAATTACTTAAATACAGAAGAGAAGCACTGCAATAATTGAAATAATTGCAAATGAAAGATCAATCGATCATTCGTTTTTCTTTCTCTTTTTTTTTTGAAGAAGAAAAAATTGTATTTGATTTGTTTGAATTTTAAAGTGTTATTTTATGCAACAATAATTTAAATATTCAATTATTGCAAAAAAATTTTTATCAATTATTTGTCATTTTTTTTTCTTTCTTTTTCCAGCAAAGAAATTGTATTTGCTTTTATCAAATTGATAAGAAAAGTATTTGTAATGTATTTCATATAGAAAATGCAAAAATGTTAGGATGGGAAAAATGTAACTTATCGATGCATATACTTTGTTTTTTTATATTTCACTCCATTTTTCCAGACTCTCTCTCCTCTCTCTCCCTCTCTCTCTCGCTTTGCTTTTTTTCATTTTTTTATATCTTGTGGTTATCGAACCATTCAAAAAAGCCTGATATCTGAACCAAAAAGTTCGCATTAAAACGATCCATTCTAGCGATAAAGGCTTTAGGCTGTGGGAAAATGCCTAGTGGCCTTATGTATCATATTTGTATTATTATTATTTTCATTACTTTTCATTTTATATTTCGTCACTTATCAAAAAAGTTTAAAAAAAAAAACAAAACAAGATGTGAGAGAAAATTTTTCTGAAAAAAAAATTAAAAAATAAAACAAAAAAAAAAAATTTTTGCAAATTTTTTTTTTGATTTTTTAATGTGTGTGTGCTTTTTTTTGGTAACATGTGTTACTGTTCCTATTAAAATTTATTTCGTTTTTTTTTTTTTTTTGGAAAATAAAAAAGTCGCATTTGTTTTATCTATTTTATTTTTTCAAGTAACATGAAAATTTCGCCATTTTTTTAGGTTCTCAGTAATTTCAACTTTAACTACATCATCTTTGCTTTTCTGTTCTTCTTCTTTTTCTAATTAAGCCAATTAAGTTATGTTAAAATGCAAAATTTTTACACAAAATGTATTAAAGTTGTTAGAGTACATGTAGAAATTTCAATATATGAGGTGCGGTGGAATTCCACATTAAAAAAAAAAAAACAAATATATTTCGGTGTACTTTGAATTCCTTTTTTCTTACTTATTTCAAAATCGTTTTTACACAAATTTCAGGTACTTTAAATTCAACTTTTTTTTTTATCAATTTTTTTTACAATAATTAGATGACTTATTTAAATGATATCTAAGAGAGATACAACCGATGAAGCATTCTGAGCTCTTTGGGCGCTTCATATATAACTGTAGCTTCAAATATACCCCTTTACGAACTGCATAATCAAAATCAAAAGTTTCAACTTTTCCAGTTTCATTAAAGTATTGTTTAAACAGTTTGATGGCCATAATATGCATAGAAGACGAAAATGGAGCAAATTTTTTATAGAAGGGAAATTGAAATTGCAGCCTGATAATGATAGGGAAAAGGAAGTGAAAGAGTTAGCCATAGAGTTATTCACTTCATTAAAAGCCATTCTTGTCAATGCAACTGTCGCACAGATTTATCATCACAACAACGACTTATTTCAAATCATTTCTCTCACCGAAGTAAAAAAAAAGTTTATTTCATCTCTTTCCTGGCTATTCCATTTCAATCATTCAGTTCATCAAACTTGGGTAAGTTGAAGTAAGATTTTGATATATTTCCAATTATTTGCGCACAAAGTAATTAGTTTAATTTGATTGAAACAATCATTGATTGAATTTAAAACTTTTTAGATTGAAACTTCAACTATGTTACGGGAAGCTTAAAAATGAGGCTTGGCAAGCAGCAAAGTTATTATTATTTCAAAGGATCTCTCGCTGTTTCATATTTTCTCAGACATTTTAAATTTGAAAGCTTTTTTTTTTGTGATAAGTGTCACCGTAATGCTTACGCACTCTTAACTTTTATGGCAAGCAGCAAGAAAGTCTTAATTTATCGGCATTTCTCTCAAAATGTAATTCGGAGAATTTTCAGTTGTGATAAGACATTCCTTAGGTCTGGTTAGTGTTGTTGTTCCAATCAAAACTACGTTTTATATGTCATTTTATGGATCTCTTTCCAGATCAGATATAGGAGCACTTGAAGAATTAAAACTAGGCTTAGGCCCAGTCATTTTAAGTTGACCACGTGAACCTTGACCATTATTGTCACGTAATGCTATATATGGCAATGCAAATTTACTAATAACTGTTTCTAGATTTCATACTCAAAATATTGCTTGAACGATTTGAAGAAATCCTCACTGTTACTAATTTTGCGACAAATTTATTTACTTAAATTTTATGTTACATGTAATATTCCGGTGAGTTTTGCTGAAGAAGAGTGAAACTTAGAATTGACAGTCGCAGCTGCGAACTTTATTCCGAAAACTGGTAAAACGATCGAAAACGGACAGGATGGTAAAATTTGAAGATTTAAATAATCTTCATATTGCTTTAATCCTCGTATTGTTCATGCATATTTTGATACTTCATAATTCCGTCTGAAACAAATTCTGCGCTTCCGATGATCATGTTTCCAAGGATTTTTCATTTCTTCCATTTTAAAACAATTCCTTTTCACATATATATATATCATTGTAATGGCCAAAATAATAAGATAATTAGATGAAAACGATAACACTCATCCTTATAATATGAGATAGGACGAAAGTAATTTCCTTAAATACCATTGGCAGTAAGGTTTATTTTAATTAGCAATACTTTACTACTGTGAATAATGCATGGATTGAAGGGAATAATTTCTGATATATTGTTTGCACAACTTTGTCAACTCAATTAATTATAGCCAATTGAATGATTTCAGGGAAATACGTATACCTGTCAAAGAGTAATTAAGCATTTTGGGAAGAGAATGGAATTCGGAATCAATTAAATGAATTTGAAAACAACTTGTCGATACTTTTATTTCTGCCGAAAAAAGATTATAGTCAAGGTTTAGCTTCTCTCCCAATGAAAAGTATTCTTTTGCAATCATTTTTTTAAGACAATTATTTGAACAAAAAAGAAACTCAGATAGAGAGAGGGAGAGAGAGGGAAACAGAAATTTAAAGGAAAGATTTGTTTCAGTGAATGAAACATTTTCCAAACTCTCTTTGGGGCTGAACTAAAACTTGCCACTCCCTCTTCTTTTCCCCTTAAGTCATTTCTATCATAAGAGGTCACTTATACAGGTGCTACGATTTAATCGCCGCTTACAGTTTACTTGCTTCCAACAAAAATAAATCGGTTTGACCAATTTTAAGAGAAAACTTTAGTGGAAATTAACAAGCATTGAGATGGACATATTTCAATGCAATGCATGTTAGCATGTTACGACGACAATAACGGCTTTATATTTCCAGATTACAGTAAAGTGATCAGGTAAGATTACAGTAAAGTGATCAGGTAAGATTATAATAAAGTGATCAGGTAGGATTACAGTAAAGTGATCAGCTAAGTTTACAGTAAAGTGATCAGGTAAGATTACAGTAAAGTGATCAGCTAAGTTTACAGTAAAGTGATCAGGTAAGATTATAGTAAAGTGATCAAGTCCGTTTTTTGTATTTGAAGGCCATTTGCACTGTTGTTACGCCTTGACAAGAGAATACTAAGCGAGTAGTTCATTTCACACTTTGGTATATTGCGACGCATAAAGTGCAGGATACCGGAGAGCTTCCCTTTGCCCCATAACAAGTGATGAAAAAGTGATTTAACAGAAAAAAACGGAGAGAAGTGGGACGCGCAGAAGTTAGGCATGTAAGAGACGATGATGTGAGGTAAGTGTTTTTGGTGGAATATTTTCTTTTTTCGAAATGTGAACAAAGAAATTGGTATAACAGCGATAACCTTGGACATTTTCGTCGTCTAACTTCTTTTTCATCCAGAAAATTCGTCTTTTCTTCTTCTTTAAGCATTTCTTCATACTTTAAAGAAGAATGCGAATATACACACACAATCCCACTAAAGGCTCATTTGTAGTGAGTAGTGCTCTTCATTTGCCTTATAGTAATTAAAAAAAATTTCATTTTTAATCTTTCAAAGATTTTCAACAAAAAAATTACTTACAAGTTTCTCTTTAGACTTTGCGCTCTGTGACTGTAGAATAGAGCTCTATCAACTGATATCAAAAAATTGCAAATTTGTTATTTCATATGTAACGTTTGTTTATTTCCTTTTGGTGCGTTATTACCGGAAGTGACATTTCTATTGTCCAGGAAAATGTCTAACAGTTTTGATTATTCCCTTGTGATCAACCAGATTCATTTTCATTTAGCTAATCTGTTGAAATAACATAAGAATGATGATTGTTTTTCATCTTAGCTGATGTTTTCTAATTCTGCTTTTTAACAAAATTCATTCTGTTCCTATTCCTCAAAAAATATTTTCATAATGTGACAGGATTCGGAAAATGTCATATTTCTTCCTCAACTATAAGTCACCAATTTCTCGCTCCACTACTCCACATCTATATATTACATATGCAATTATAATAGTTTCACCGTATTACATCATTCTAAAATTGAGGTCATTGTCCAGTCAGCCTTTTAGCATTTTACAACTTTCCGCTTTTATGAATACATCACTGTTCAATGTCTACATGCTGTGTTGTGCCTATTACTCAATCTTGACTTGCTGTGCCTATTCTCCGATTAGTAACCACTGCATGCAATTAATTTTTATTCAAAATTCTAGTACAATATTCAGGTTTTGATGCTCTAGGTTTTGATGCTCTTTCTTTCTCTCTCCCTCTTTCTCCTCCTCTTTCTCATTTCAATCAAATTTATGTCATCTATCGTTTTTGGTAGGTTGCATTACTCGGAATAGAAATGGGACATCTCAAAATAACACTTTATCCGCATTTTTCAATATCAAAACTTTTTTATTCAATGCTCATTGGTTTGCTCAAAATTGTTAATTGTGAAACACAAAAAGCATCCACTCATCAGGTATCCTTGCATTTTATTATTTAAAATTTAACTTATATTTATCTTTTTAAATCGGTATTTTCAAAAATGAAATTTTGAAATTTATTTTTTATCTTTGCTATGACATCTGCTTAACACTTATATTTGTTCTATTTTTGTACTTATGTACCTGAGAAAATATTTCATTATTTATTTTATTTTAATAGAAATATGTTACTGTTTATTCTTTGTGCTATGATGAGTTAATACAAATAAAAAATAAGTAACGATGAATTTCCAGTAGAATCTTTTTGATAAGAAAAATACTTGAAGATTTTTTTGTGATCTTTCCTTTTTGGAAATTAATTTTAGTATGAGTTCTTATGAGTTAATATTTTTCATGCATTATGCAAGTACCCGAAATATATTTCAATTCGAAAACCTTGAAATGTATTTCGACTTGAATACCTCAAACGTGTTTTGATTGAATGGGGAGAAAGTATCTGCAGAAATATTTTAACTTTTCCAGCTTCGCTCATCTTTCGATGGGAGGTTTTTCGATATTTTACAAGGTCTTTCGATTCGAATCCTTGAAATGTATTTCGTATTTCGATTCAAATACTTTGTAAAATCTTTCGATTCGAATTGAATTGCGTCTTTATAAAACAAGCAAATGTTAAGTTATAGCATTGCCGAAATTTATAAATTATCAGCAAAATTTTCGTGTCTTTCAATCTATTCATTTTGAAGAAAGTAAAACGCAAAATCATCAATATCATTAAATAATGATAAAGTACGTAAGGCTCGTGCACGTGAAAGCACGGTACATTGAAAGGTAAGAAATTTTTTTCGCCATTTGACCTTTTGTTCCCTCATCTACTTCCTCTTTCAAAACTTTCAACGCAATAAAGGCATTGAATCAGTGACTCATCCATTCATTTCTTTTTTTTCAAAACAATATAAAATGTTAAGCAATTGAAAAGCATTTCCGAAATTGGCATCACACATCCTTACTTTCCACTCATGTAGTTGGAATTTCATCAATTATAACTATCCTCAGTTCATTCTACATTCCGATCATTATTCATAATTGATAAGTATAGTTGATCTATCATCTATGGAACAAAACTTTAAAATTATTTTCTCGAAGAATGCAAAAAAGTACCAATAATGAGCTAAGGTATATTTTTTTGGAACTGAACTATAGCAATAAACTCAGCATGATTTGTAAATTTCTACAGAATTAACTTCTCAATTTCTTGACAGATTAATTCTTTACTTTATACTACTGAAGTTAATATGATCATTGACATTTGCTTTCAAACTGCACAACGAAATGTTTTACCGGTGATCTAAGTGAGTGTATGTGAACAGATGATGATGATGATTTGTTTGCTTTCTTATCTTTTGAGATATTCCGAAAGCTAAAATCTGGAAATGAGGTGTAATGGAACTTATCGCATCTATAAGATCATTCATCTTTTTTCTTCCAATTGCTAAAATAAAACCTTCTGAAGCTGAAAATTTAGTCAAAAAAATGCTTCCAAATGCAGAAATGAGAAAAACCGAGCAATCTCTCTTGTGTGTATATGATTGTGTGTGTGTGAGTGTGTGTATTTGTATGTTTGAATATTTGTATACGTTGTCTGGTTTATTTTTTCTAATGTAACATACGCTTTATTTACTTTTAAAATTCTTTTCGCCACCTGTTTTTTTTCCTTCGGACCAAATAAGAAATATTTTGACTGACCATCAGAATCTTTGGTATGTATAAATAACATTCGGCGCAAGACCCATCTTTATTTGGTGATGCTTTTACTACTGCTAATATGTTAGTACTACTTAGTTGCTGCTTACCCAAATGCGATATCACTGCCACTTCTACTATAATTATTATATTTGCCAAGATTTCAATTAATTAATAACTGGAGCAATACTGATATTAGCTTATTGCTCAACGGGAAAAATAATATGGACTATGTAAAGATCATTATTTGTTAATTCTTGAGGATCATTATTTAAATTTTTTAATTCTTGATAATAGCTATTCAAAACAATTGCAGTGATTAACCAAGGTAATTTAAGCAGTAAGAAGTAAGCGAATGGTCATTGCAGCATTATGGAGATTTTTTAAAAAGTAATATTCATATTCTTTCTACCTGTTTCGAATGTTTTTTTCCTCATTTAACCTAAATTTAATTTTTTTCAAAATACATGCAACATTGTGTCTAGTTCGAACAATTTCTGGAAAAAAAACCCATAAATCTTTGAATTATTTTATAGAAAAAAGAAGCGTCATATTTCCATTAGAATAGAATAATTTCTTCAAAAAGTTTATTTTCGCTAAAAATACTCGAAAATTTTTTTTTTTTTTCAAATGCTTTCAACAACAAGATGCATTGGAATTTTATTTTTTGGTTAATCGTTGGACTGGTCACGATTGTAGAGAGAATAGAAATGAAATTTACAACTGAATTGATGAAAAAGATTTTACAGTAAACTAAAACTGCTCTCTCTCTACATTCCTCTTTCCTTCCTTCTTCTTCTTCTTCTTGTTCTTCTCCATAAAAGATTGTTTTGTACTAATAATAATGCTAGTATTTTTAAAAAACTTAACTAATTTCAAATCAGTTTTTTTTTTGTAAAAGATTGGTATATTTTTTGAAGGATATTCTATGGATCAAATTAAATAAGCATAAATTAAAATGAAAAAAATATTTCAAAGGTGGTAGTTAATGAAAGATAATGTCAAAACTAAGTTACTCTTTAAATATAAGTTGATAGACAAGAAAAGGAAAATGTAAAGAGAGGGTCAAAGTGCAAAAAGAGTAAAAGAGAGCAAACAAATGAACATGTAAATAAAAGTATTTGATTTGTCAAAATGTAGGTAGTTAGAATTCAACAGTGACACAAATACTAAAAAGTAGAGATCATAAATCACAATGCATTTCATTGATTTTTCATCTTATCTAGCTTGATTTGTATGTAATAGTTTCTAATTTTTTCGTGCTTATCAAAATCTAATTATGACATTTGTTTTTGTCACTTACAAAACATATGGTAATTTTGAAAAGTTTATTGAACATAAATAAGGTTATGGGACATTTAAAAAGACATATAAGCAGAATGATAAGCTTAAAGTTAAAAGTTCAAAGATTACAAACATTCATTCATTTATCAAGAAAGATAAATGCATAGCATAATTAGCGCGCTTTGTATTAAATTAAATTTAAAAGAGATAATTTTAACTGATTAAATTTATTTTGCTTTTTTTCTTTTTTTTCTCTCTCTCTTTACTTCTTTCTCCATTCCAATTTTTTTCTTATTTGTATCAAAGAGAGGAAGAAATAATTTTCGGTTAATTGTGTTATTTATAAAATGACTGGAAAAAAAAACCTTGTTAGCCCTCCACCCACTCCACCTACTCCATCCACGCTGAGGTAGAATTGGTAACATACCTCCTCCTCCTCCTCCTCCTCATACGCCCCCGCACCAATATCATCTAGTTCCATAAATTTGAGCGTATTCAAAAAAAAAAGAAAAGAACACCTTTGCCTTTTTGCGCCAACTAATCAAATCCAAAAACTGCTCGCTTTTAATTTTTTTTTTTCCTTTTCCTTTTTTCTTAATGATTCCATTGTTCAAACAAATTTTTTTTTTCCTTTTTCCATTTTTTTTTCACTTTTTTTTTTGTTGCCATCGATGTATTGCTTGATGAACATTTTTTTTTGTATCGCCAGAAAAAAAACTATCATACATCAAATTAAGCAATAGAATTTCCCGCATTCTTGCCAATGCATTCTCTCTCCCCGCCCGCCTTGTTTCTTTACGAACTTTCATACTATTATTGCACAGCCAAATTTGATTCATTTCATTCTTGTCTTTGTCTAATCATTTGCATTTATATACGCGAAAAACTTACAAAAAAAAAAACAAAGAAAATTCAAATTTCTTAAAAAAAAGAAAAACTCTAAAAAAAAAATTAAAATTATTTCTCGAAAAAAGAAATCGAAAAGGATTTTTTTCTTTTTTTGTTTACATTTAATTTTTGCTATGAATAAATTAATTAAAATGATTGTTTTTTTTTGTTTACATTTAATTTTTGTTATAAATAAATTAATTAAAATGAATGAGTAAAAATTTTATTTTAGCTTCTTTCTATCAAAATTTCAAAATTATGAGAAAGAATGAAGTGTGATAAAGTTTTTAAGAAATTTAGAATAAACATAAAAGGTTAACACATCTGGTTGCAAACAGCAATTACTCATTTCTTCACTTCAACTCCGATCCATTCCGATCCGATTACAATTCATCCCATATGATCGATGTGAGAGAATGAGAGATATACTACAATAAGGATTGCTTTTAGCTTTTTTAGGAATCACTAACATCGATTCATCTATTTCCAATAGAGTTTATTAAATTCGATTAGCTAAAAAATTAACAAAAAAAAAATTTTTTGGAGCAAAAATAATATTTTTTTTTTTTGCTACTTTAATTTTTGATTTAAGACTTATTAAAACTTTTTTTATAACCTATAACCTATCTCATCCTTTTTTCCCTCTCTCTCTCTCTTTCCTCATTCATATATCTTTCTCAAATAGCTATTGCTCTTTTTCCATTTCATTGAAATAATTTTATAATTCATAATTCTTGTAAAATGCATTTCTTTCCGCTCTCGGCTTTCTGCCATTTTTCTTTTCAATCATTGTACAATTTCGGAGAAAAGAAAGATTAAAAAAAAAAGGCGTAAGAAAGAGATAATTTTCTTTGTCGATTACTTCCTTCCTTTTCCTTTATTCATTTATCCAATCTAACGATATTTTTGCAGTTTTTCTTTTTTTTTTCTTCTAGCATACAAACACTTTCCTGTTATTCGCACTGTTAAATTACTTTTTGCAATCATTTTTAATCTTTCATCTAATTATTATCACTAAATTAATCATTAATTATTATTTTTTTCACTAAAATTATATCAAACATATAAATCTTTCAAAGTGCTTTTTTTTCTTATGCTAAATTTTAGGAAGAATGAATATTTCTCTAAAGATGCTTATATTATCTTATTTTTAATAATGATTCAATTTATTCAACAAATAACAATTTGTTCGTATTTAGTATGAATGATGATTAAGTGTAACTTAATTAATAATTATCAATTAATGCTTTATAGTAAAGATTATTTTCAACATTTTCTTTTTTATTCATTCCTTAAATCTGTTAAAAAGATTTATGTCGAAATTTTCATATTAAATTGTTTTTTATTTCACAAAAATTTCATCTTTTGAAAAATTCTTTGCATTCACTATGGTAATGCATTATTTGTTGGACGGATTTTTTACCTCAATGAATATTTTAACATTTAATTGATCGAGTAATATTGATTGTTGTTTAGTGGCAGAAACAGTAGTAGAATGGCAATTGTAATAGATGATGATGGTAATGGTGGTAGCAGCATATTTACTGAAAAGTTGTTTTAGTTTATTTTTCAGCTAAAAAGACGAGATTCATGTTTGATCCACCCGTTTTGTCATCATCATTACCAGCACCATAGTCAGCACCATCATTATCGCCACCACATATGTTATAGGGGCAGACATCTACTTTACCTCAAATACAGTGGAGGAAGAAGGGCGGGGTGGAGCGGGGAGTAGTATTGGTGACGGGAGATTGGGAGTGTAAGACGGATGGATGAACGAACAGAACATTTGAGAGTAAAGAAGCCGGTTTTTTTTATGTTTATAATAGTATGATAGGGTACTTGCTCACAATATTATTTGGACAAATGTTCCACTTTATTATTAGATAATCTTGATTGTACCACTTTATGCCTCTTTTAGCTAAGCCTATTTAAGTTTTTCTCATAGTCAAGTATTCCATCAGGTAGTATGTGTAGATTTGGACGTGAACAATGAACAATCGTTAAGCATTAATTATGAATTTAGTTAATATTAGGCAAATGTTCCACTGTATAATTAGAAAATCTTGATTGTGTCAGTACCTAACTATTTAGCCAAGCCTGCATTCAAGTTTTTCAAGTGAAGAAAACGGAAGATCAAACAAAGAAAGAGAGAGAAAGAAAAAGGAAAAAAAGTTAAATTTAAATTTAAACTTTTTTTTTTAAATATTACTTACAAAATTTCTTGAATATGAATTCCCATATTTCGCTTATCTCAAAATGAAAAATTTGAAAAAAACATCAAATATTAAAAAAGAATGTAAACAGTTTTGCTTTCTTTAACTTAAATTCACTTTTGGTGCAATAGTCGGTTGAATGTTATTTTGTTTAGAGAAAACATCAACTTTTCACCACACTCTCCCAAACGATAAGAGAGGAGACATTTATGAGTTTCGGAAATTAATATTTATGCGCTTAACATTTAAAATACCATTCTGTTTTAGTTTTGTTAAAACATCTTCCAAAATAGCTTCTCATTGTATTTTGTGACATTCTTATTCATTTCTTCGTCCATTCTTCTCCCCCGCTCTGTCTCAAACACTTTCAAATTTACATTTCATACATATTTTGCTATTGACTGTTGAGTTAAATTATTATTTTGCAAACAATTTTTTTTTTTTTTTTTTTGATACATGTTGCATCATTGCGTTGCGCTTTATCAACTTAATACAAAATATTTTTTTTGTTCATTATATGCTTAATTAAATCTAGTATGATAAGAAAAATTCTGCAAAAAATATTCTTATCAAATATCAGCTCTCTCATTTGCTAAAATAATCTTATCAAATATAGGTTTTTTTTTTTTTTTTTGTTTAAAATAGAATTAAAAGCTCAAGTGTTTTATAGGATGAACAAAGAAATGGAAATTTTAATTTTTTCACAATTTATCTATCTCTTAGATTAACTTTTCATCGTCCTGTTAGCTTTACTTCTCAATAAAGCAAAATATTTAAGCAATACATTTTTTAAAAGCAGATGTTATTTATGCGCGCGCGCATTTGTTTATTTGCATAAATTCCGTAGCAGCAAGTCTAACTTATTATTCTTTCTTCTTTTTTTTTTTAAACTAATTTTCATATTTTTTTCTTGCATATACTGTTAAGTGATATTTTAGAGGATGGAAAAAATGATAATGGATAAGAGATCATGGCTGGGAAATTATATATCAATAAATCGAGTACAAATTAACAAAAGGCAAATAACATCCGGAATAAATTTTATCTTTTCTCTGATCTTAGTGATCAGTAATAAATAAGAATGGACAAGACATTACAGATGATTTCTTCGTATTTCTTCTTTTTTTTTTGTTAAGATTTTCGTGATTGATATTTGTAAGAAAGACATGATAATGATGAATGTAACAGTTGAGTGATTGATAAAAATGTGATTGATATTTACACTTGCTTATCATTTTGTTTTGAAAGCAATTCTTTCAACAGTACATGCTATCTCTGTTTATTAGCTTTAAATTATTAGAGGAAATAGTAGTCATAAATTAGCTAATTACAACATAAAGAGAGAGAGAGCGAAAGTATGTAAAAGGAGAGGAAATAAAAATGATTGTAAAAGTTTGTTGATATTTTATGTAAACTCACGCAAACAATTACTAAAGTGATTTTAAAATTAATTGATTTTTATTAATAACCAAAAATCATTAATCAATCGACATATTTCATTCTTTTCAGAGTATTTTTTTTCATTTTCATAATTCACACGACACTGTAATTTCAATTTGATGACAAATAATTGGTGATGACGAAATGATATTACAACAGTATAATAGTGATAGTGTGAATAATTTGTTATTTTTGACTGATTTTTGATTAATAAGTGATAAGCTGTTGCTTTGTTATCATTTCATTGAAACGATTTTTTTGCAACGAGAATAAAACCAACAAATATAAACTTGTTGTCATCTATTTCTGTTTAACTATTCATTTCATATTTGTCAATTTGACGTTTTTTCATTTTCATTTTATTTACACACTACATCTCATTTACTTTTGTTAGGTTAATATTTTAATATTATCAGCTAATTATCTTATTATTTCATGAAGACTTGATAGGCTGGTAAATGATATGATATTTTTTATTGGTCCAGAATTTTGAAAGAGCTTAAATTATATAGGATACGAAAAAAAAATGTTTGATTCAGTTCAGAATTTGAGATAGCTTAAGTATATTTACGTTTTTTAAACAAAAAATTAAGTTGATTCAATTTAATAGCTTTATGAAAACTTATCAAGATATAATTGTCTAAAAATACTCTCCTTTAGAATTAATACACGACAACAAATTGTTACACATATTTGTCTTTTTTTGGTGCCCATATAATTGATATTCAATTAGCAATTACTCTCTTTCTACTATCTGCTAAAATACAAAAGGATTTTCAGCATAGAAGTGTAGTTTAATATTATATTGTTGATGATAATTTGCTGAATCACCTATTTCATTTTATGTTTTTTTATTCAGTCTTGCAATTATTTCAATGTTTTTACTGGGTCCAAGGATCATCACGTATATGATGAACTTCAATGCTAATAAGGCATCAACTTGATGGATATTATAAATATAATATAAATGGTCTGATTCTTGAGTGTACTTGACGTACAAAACATGTCAAAATCATTAGTGCAACACTATGGTTAACGTTATTTCTTTTGTTTATCGGTTGTGCGAAATGGTTCCTGTTATTGCGTTCGGAATTATATTCGGAATTAATTGGAGATTTTATTGCAGGTTCTATTACGAAAATTGTAATTAGCTATTGTGGTGATCAGTTTGCGACAATAAGTAAAATATTTTGCTGCTAATGCTTTCGGATTATTTGATTTGTAACTAATAATCACCATTGTTACTACAGTTTCGGAATTGATAACTATAAAATGTCAGCAAACGGTGGAATACAGAAAAAGCTATCCTCATTGTCACCTTTACAACAGCAAGCGCAAATATCATTACGGCAACCGCAACTAGATACTTCAGTTGATGCTAGCGGTACTGTCTCCACAACAGCAACAACCGCTAGTGGTTTAAATGCTGAGTTTCTGCACTGTTTAACGCAAAATTTGTTAGCAACAACTGCAGCAGGTACGAGCGGACAAGCGCAAGCAACTGATGCCGCAGCCGGAGGTTCAGTTGCTGCTACGTTTGGATTGCCTATACCGGATGTATCGATGTTGTACGGTAACGTCAATCTGTATAATTTTTTCAATCTGAATTTGCTAGCCGAACCACAACAAAACCAACGGCAGTCGTCATCTTTTCTGACCGAATATATCAGGCCAAGAACTGTGGAAACAACCACTCGCCAACATCAACAGCAACGACAACAGCGCTCTTCGAAAGAAAAGAAGCGTGTACGTAAAACATTTTTTAGAATGGAAAAAAATTGCCAGAAACATTTAATCGTAACTATTATTCATAGATGAAATAGCTCCATTATTTAAAATGAAGTTCAGCTTAAAAAAAGAAGCTATATTCTTGCCAATTTAAAGATCAGAATAGGTTTAGGCATAATAACTTCTGTTGTCTGTAAACAAAATTCGTGAAAAAGTTAAAAAAGAAAAAGAATTGTAAAATAAACAGAATTGATCAAATGATAATCAACGATTATGTAAATGATCAAATCTTAACAGTCAATAACGCATAAACATTTTGAAATGTTTGTTCTGATCTTTGAATTGCAAAGGTATAGCTTTTTTTTCAATATTAATTTTTTTACTCAATGAATTGCTAATGTGATTTGCATTTTACTCTAACCAAGTCCATAAATAAACAAACAATAATGTATTTATATCAATTAGTACATGTTCATTTAACATTTAATAACTTTAAATTCCTATATTTTTTTCAAATAACTATTTAAATCTTTAACGTTTTATTTGTTATCGGCAAATATAAGGACTATATAGTGTGCAGAACAGACCTGTCCTTTAGTGCATTTCAAATATAATTTATTTATTTTTATTTTTTAGATTTATTTATAAGCGACAGTGTTTATTAGTGCTGCTCACCATATGGTCCCTTAATGCCGTAAACTTTTTCAGAGCTATCCCTGCAGTTTTCAGTGGTGTGAATTATGTCTGAGAGAAGTACATAGTTCGAAATTACCATGTCATATAAGACAACATCATGTGGCGCAACCGATGTTCATATGTCCAGAGTGCAAATTTAGCTCAAGCTATTCAAAAAATAACGTCAAAAGTCACATGTCAACAGTACATGGATTAACTGTAAGTTTTTTTTTTCATTTCCATTTTCATTACCTATCCAAACTTTTCAATTGTCAATTATTATAATTTTTATCCTATCTCGTTTTTCATATAAAATATCTATCTAGTCTTTTGGTTCACCATATTTATCAGTTGAGTTTCTCTACCTCGTTCTTCATATAAGAAATCTATCTAGTCTTTCGCTTAAACTATATCTGCTGATTGAGCTTTTTTTTTAACTTAATAAAAGATGAAATGAATTCAAGAAAACAAAAATATTTAGCAGTTTTAAAATTCTCTATTTTTAAAAAGCGTGTTTGATCTTCTTTAAAAAAAAAAAAATCAAATTAGGATTTTATTGAATATGAAATGACTTTATTCGAGTATATAATTGATAGTTTAAATCACGATGTTTTAATTTTGCTATTTTAAAAATTAGACGCATATTGCTTGTAAATAAATGAAGCTTTTAAAGTATTTGCAGTGCTATCAATTAATGATCAGTTTTGCTATCAATCTGTTGCTAACAGGAGTTTTTGTAGCTGAAATTTATGAAAGTTATTTTTATAAAATACACTAATTTTAAACGAATGCTTGCTTATTCTATCTCCAGGAAGAACCAATTAGTCATATGGAAGAGTATGCTGATAAAGTGGAACAACTGATGAAACAATGTTTTCCTACTGTACGTGGTCGTGGTCGTCCGGTACACAATAATATCCGTCCTTCAATTACTTCATCATCTTCAGCAGTTATTACAGAAACTAGCAATAACTCAGTATGGAATAGCGCTAGCACCATATCATCATCAGCTAATAAAATCTCGGTAATTATTTTAAAAATGTTAGTTTTGAGAGAAATAGAAAACTTCGTAGTGTTTTTCAACTATAGCCATTTACAACGCTTTTTCCAAACAAGCAAATTATTAGTTTTTCTTTAAAAAGTAGGAAAATTACATAAATTTGAATATTGCAGCAGCAGCAGCAGGGTCGGTATACCCATAGTTATCGTCGTAGAGGTATCAAACATCCGGCACAGGAAATGACCAATAGTATTTATTCAACTAGCAGCAAACGGGTCAAAAATGAAAACAACCATCAAAAGTAAGTTTATTGGGAGAAAAAACCGCAAGATTTTGTTTACAATTTCATATATTATTTATTATTCTTTCTTCTTCAAATATTACTATTTGCAGCAAATCAACAATCAGTCAAAAGCAAATGAATATTTCGGGTCAAAGTTCACCAAGCGAGGTATGCAGTTCAATGAAAGTCAAACAGTTAATGTTCATAGCAAGCTTACCTATCATAAATCTTATCTTATTCAGGCCTAATGTTTGAATAATCTTTTAAAGATAACTTTAAAATGCATGTTATCGAATTGATTGCTTCAAAAGTTATTGTTCAGTAATTTAATTTGATGATGACTTTTAATATTAATTATTTCCTTTACTTAATCTCTATCGCAATTTTTTTCTTTCTTTCAACTTTTCCTCCTAATTTGTGTATGTTTTCTTGATCCAGGTAGGCTTCTTTCTCCGTGATCTATTCTAGCTTGTATACTTTTGTAAAGGCTACTGTAATCCAGTAATTTACTCTTTTAACACCTGTTTCTTTTGGTTTTTCTATAGTATCACACCACGAGTGCTGTCGATTTATGTCATACGAGAGATTCTTTTATTCAGTGCGGCTATTTGTTGGTCATTGGCTATCGGTTTTTCTCCGCCTCTCACTTCATTAAGAGAACATATCATTTGTATGTATGCAAGAATGGGGAGCTACTAAACAAAAACTTTCGAGAACATTGTTTTGAGATAAGTATTAATAAATTTTTTTTCAGGAGGATTCTTCTAGCACAAGTAATGTTCCGCTTAGCAGCATTGAAGGCACTTACAACAAGAATAGCAGTTACAGTAACGGAAGTAACGACTATAATGATCATAATGATCATGACGAAACAAATGGCTACCATGTTAAGTATAGGTCTACTACTGGCTATCAGAGTGGAACTGATCACAGTGAAACGATTGCAGATGATAATTCGCCAAGTTCTTCAGAGCATGTCAATCGTGGCGAAGCAGAGTTGGGTATGTTATTAGAAAAATTCATATAGATGTGCTATTCAATTTTCCTCAATGGCATTTGAGAAACGGAATGTAGAGAACTGTTCATTTTTAACGAGTTATTATTATTGCTGAGTATTCTTTGACAATTTGGTTTTTTTCTCGATGATTCTCAACTTTCACTCAAAAAAAAATTTCATAAAAAGAGCGAAAATTATAAAAACAGAATGAAATGTGATTGAACTGTTTGTAGAAACAGAATCAAATGATTCAACTGCTCAAGATTTTGATGAAGAAGAGCAACCATTGGGGGGACGCATCGATCATATTCGTCCTCGGTATGCTCAAATTTTATTCAGTCACTAAATAAGTGATAATAAATTTTTGAGCGAATATATAATATTCAAAGAATTTGAATAAAAATTTTCAATTTTAAATTGATGCTTTGTTTACTGAGAATAAGAATGATTTCAGTTATCTTCCACAAAATGTCAATTGGTGGATACTAGCAAATGATCAATTGAAAGGAACTATTTTTGAAAGTTTTCGACTAAGTGAAGTACTCCATGTAAGTTTTTTACAATTATTTTCTCTTTATTTTCATTCACATAGTTTAAAAAAAAATAGCTCAAATATGCAATCAAATTTCGATGTAATTATTTCAGAAATTCCCACGACAACCGTACAAGGTAGGTGATAAATTTTTTATAACAGAAGAGCAACTTAAACGAGTGCAGGAGGTCAGGCAACAATTATCTGTTGGTTTGGCAGAACTTCAGAACGCACTTTATAAGTAAGATATAATTGCATATTTTGAAATTTGTCAAATTTTTGATTTGCCATAATGTTATGTATATCTTATTTATGATTTCTGAAAACTTCTTATATCTAAAATACGTGTATCTTAAAAGTCGAATTCAGAAGTCATATGATAAGTCTTGTTTTTACTCTTTTATAAATTATTCAGTGTATTTGTTTGATCAGTTCCATTGGTAGAGTGCAGCGATGATGAACTCTGTTATTTTTTTTCGGAAGTTGCATCACAGTAGCGATATTTATAAATAATGATTCTTTCTTGGCTAATCAATACTGGAGTAGGAATTAAAGCGTTTTGTCTGAAGAGTCTGAAGATATCGAAGCTGTTATTTAGCTTGGATCTGAACACGCTACCGATAGAACAGGTTGATTTGATTGCAAATATTGCACCAACTTCGATGGATATATGCTATTTATTGGATTATGAAAGTGCTAATCCTACCGCTATAATCGGAGAGAATGAGCAATTCCTATTAAAGGTTAGAATTTACTGGAGAAAATTGATTATAGAGAAATGAAATAGTATCTGGTATTCTAATTTTAGCTGCTAATTGAAGTCTCAGCTAGTGTGAAATTGCAAAAATATCTGGACTAGTACTGCTTGCTATTAAGCAAGTAATATCTTATAAGACATTGTCTGATTTTAATCCTTTCTATGCTGTTTGTACATAAGTATGCTCTCGGTTAAGGTTGATAGAATGGAGATTATGATTAAAACTTTTCGCTGGAAATATGTTGCCAATCTGAACAATTCATTTATAAAATTTAGCTTGCAAAGATTGATCGAATAGAAGAGAAGCTGCATGCGATGTCATTTATGGGGCATATTAAAGGTCGTGTCACCGAAATCCTAAAAGTTAGTCCTTTTGAGACTTTTGCAAACTCAGAAATATTTAATTAAGTATCACTATCCATGTTAAATGTGTTCTGAAAAGAAATTGTAATCAGTTGAAAAAAAAATCATAAACTGGAAATTTTTTCATTTTATAATCCTTCTGATTTTCCTATAGGACTATAATAATGATGAAACAGCAAAATCATCTATTTCTTTCATTGATTCGCTCATTTTAGAGTTTCGAAGATCTCACCAGTATTGTGAAAGTTCTGAAAAAAAATCGTGGATTTCGTGCTTTGCTACGTGTTGTCCTTGTCTTCATGAATTTCATCATTGGAGATTTTACAGCCAAAACAATTCGAGGCTTCAAGGCATCAGATCTCACAAAAGTGAATATTACCTATTTTAATATCATTTATTTTAATTTTTAATATTCTATATTTCAATAAATCTTCTATTACTAAAATAAATTTTTCGATTGATGTTCGTAATGTTCCGCTTTAATACCAAATAATAAATTTATGTTCTATTTTTCAGATTTGTGCCACGGAATTGTGTAACTCACCAAAAACAACATTACTCAATATTGTCGCATCGTCTACCATTTCGGAATTTCCTGAAGTTTGCGTTTTTCGTGATACTCTTCCAGCGCTGGAGAGAGCTTCACGAGGTTACTCACTTATTTTCATTTATCACTAATTGATTATATTTGCATTTATACGCAACATTTTTCCTGCAGTACATATCTGTTTAAGTACATAAGAATATAACATCCTCCCTAATTAATTAATTAAATGGTCAAGATAAACAAATGAAAGTAATGAAAGTGTCACAGATTTTTTTTAAAAGCTAATATTATTTCAACCTAAAAATCATTTTTGGTTTTGTGATCAGTGAACTTCCAAGAGCTTTCTGCAACAGCACGACGTCTCGAACGAGATTATTTACGATTTGACCTCGAAGCGAGTCGTTTGGATAATAATGAACAGATGGTTGAATACAGAGAAATGATCAGAAATAAAGTAATGGAAGTGATGGGTAGCTATCGTGAGTGCAAGGTTATTTTTTTCATTTTTTCTTTTTTTAATATGGAATGCTAATAAAAAATATATGATTTCGAACATGTACAAATCTCATTCTATGAAAAGTAGCTAAACTAAACTTGTGAGTGTGATATTGCAGAATGATCTCTGCAAAACGATGCGTTTCTTTGGTGAATTAGTAGACGATGACATTGGTCCCGAGATTCCTGAAACGTTTTTCGCCAGTATCGCTACTTTTTATCGTCAGCTTCAACGGGCTTGGATTGATGTGCATCTGCACGGGATTCCAATGACCAGAGCTATTTGAGCGAATCCATCATAGCTATTTAATGTCGCTTTACCAAGAATTCCATTAATACATATTATTGCATGACAAATATAATATTTGTGGCTCTTAAGTTTATTCATTTAAGCATTATAGATAAATTATTTCCATTTCACACAACTATAATTTATTCCACAACAATCATGGTATATATTTTCATTTGATTAGTTCAGATTCCGTTTTAGGAAAAGTAGATATCATGTTTGAGTAATGGAGCCACACTGCATGCCAAAATTAATCGTTTATGGTTCTTTATTTTTTTTCCATATTTTAATAAATCTTCACTCCTTTATTTCCATATTTTTAATTTTCGGAAATTCATTCTTATCATACCTGAAATGAAATGTAATCCTGCCAATTCCTCATTATTAAGTTTATAGAATAGATTTTTTGGAGGCAATCCTATTATCTACTTCCTATATTGTTACTATTATATTCCAATATACATATTTTAATGCCGAACTTATTTACGTTACCTCAAAGAACAGCAATGAAAAGAATTGACTTACAGTCATTTACAATGGAATGTTATACAAATTGATCGTCTCATTAATTATGCTATCACTAATTATTCTATCACAATCAGAACTTGCACTTAATCAAAATTTTTTTTTAATTTGTTGAAAGAGTAAATTAATTTAATGAAAAAAAAACTGCATTAGTGCAAGATCTGGACTGTTGTTATGTTAGAAATGTTTTCAAATTTTAATTACCAGTCACCATATTTCGCCACCATGTTTTTGATAAATCAATTTGTTTTCTTATTTCTATCTTTTTATAGGCTTTTCACATACAAATGCACACTTTTTTCAAAGTATTTCTGAATTATTGATTTTGTAAATCAAAAAAAAAAGAATTATGGTATGTTTATCAAATTAATCGAACATCGACGAATCCATCAGTCAATTAAAAGATCATCAACATTCAAAAATCAGGAGCATTAGCAGTTATTTTCAAATCACTCATTCATACATGATGTAGTTAGAGGAGTAGCAGGTTCAAATGAAAAATGTGTAGATTTTGATTAAAAAAAATTGTAGTTTGAAAAAATCAATATATATTTGATAGCAAAAATAAAAATGCTCATTCAAAAATCGATCCAACCTATTTTGCGTTTTGGGTCAGTCAAAACATCAAAAATGATCCAAGGGATGACCCTTGTCAAAAGAGCATTGTACTAAACAATGAAAATCATGAAGATCGGCGTATCAGGTTTGAACAATCGATCAACACTACTGCATTGTCAAATATTATAAAGCTAAGTTTTGTACATTGAATATGCTGAATATTAATTCTTCTAAACTATCATTTTTTTTGTAAACTATGAATTCTTCCAAACTTCCATTATTTATGGAAGCTAAAGTGATAAACATAGCATTATTTCTACTTTATAAATTATTGCAGGTGCAAAAAAGTTATGCAGTATTGAAATATTCTCGAAAGCTTCAAAAAAAATTTGAAATATAAATAAAAATGCTTACTTATTTTCCAATATCGTTTTCTCAAATAACATTTGAGTCTGGTGATCTTTCTAAGTAATAGGAAATACTGCTTATAACATTTATTATGTTTATGATGATGTGCATTGATGAGAATAAGTCAAGTTAAATGATATTTAGAATGATTATTGAGATATAGATGGGAGTAAAATTCAAATGATTGAATTTTCACTGACCTCTTAAAACTAGTTGTTACTTTGAAGAAACAACATTACAAAATCCTGAAACATAATATGACTGAAAAATGTTTCAATAACGACGATTTCAGTAAGCTCAAAGAATATGTCTAAAAATCGTTTAATTGTTTTCAATTGTCTTGATTAATATCTGTTGAGAGGTTTACTAACTCACAGAAAGTTCAACTGAGAAATCGCCTCCAAGGCATTTCAGATACGCATGTTAAGCTAGTTAGTCTCTCATCTTTTCCACTTGCGGACTTCAAACCGATCACACATGTCGGGTGATAATGGATGAAAAATTATCACTTTGTTCACAGAAAACAAAACTCAGAATCACGGCCGAAAAACTACGTAAAAAATCCTGAAAAGCCTAAAAAAGGTTACGTGTTAAACAGATTTCTTTTTCCTATTTTTCTTTTTTTTAGAAAATTTGAATTGTTACAATTTCTGAATTTATGACAAAAAAAATTTTTAGACATATATTCTATAATAATTGATGAGAAAATGTTGTAAAGAAAAAATTTTAATTTGCAATTTTTGATGTATATTGCAACCAAAACTGATTAATTAAAAAATTATAAATTATTTTCCAATAATTACAAATCAATAAGGAAAACTTATAGATAATTGGAATCAAAAGTCGAGTAAATGTTATGATATCTCTTTTTATCTTCATTGACCTATTCATTTATCCTCATCTAACAAAAAATATTTAGGATTGACATATTGAGATCATCCTCATTGTCTCAATCAACTCATATGATCTCATAAATTGCCGAATTATTAATTAAATAATAATTAGGAAAGAAAAGTTTCAAATAAATCTTGCAAAGTAATTAGTTGTTTCATAATTTTTTGAATTTCTTTTGGATGTATTTTGTGTAATGTGCAATTAGATTATACACGAGATTTTCTCAAAAAATTGAATGGACTTTGATTGAGGTTTGAAAAAAAATGAACGAACTGGCATATACATGTGTATATACACGAGGTGAAATGAAAGTAATTGCTTTTCCTGAATTCCTATGTATTTTATCTTTAAGCTTTTAATTTTTTTTGCCAAAAACAGAGAGTATTAATTGCTGCCATTATAAAATGATAATATCTAAATTATTTCAATGTGTATAAATTATTTCAATATAATTGTATAATTTCTTAATTGGATCATTTTTCTTCTCTTACAGTGATATTCAATTTAATTATTGTTTTTGTCTATTTTATGTCACGCATGTCAATTTGTTTTCGATATATCAAAGTGTCTTCAAGTTAATCACTTGTACATAAATTTATAATTGCTTATTATTTTCTGAAATAAAGATATTTTCTGGATAGAATTGAATGAAACTGACTGGATCAAGAGTAAAAAAAATTGTTAAACTTCAATCAAATCAGATGAAGTCGAATCATTTATGGACATTATATGCGATATTATGAAAAATATATATTAATTAGAATATCCAATTCGTACGAGCTAGCTCACAAATAAAAGATTTGTAGAGCGCTAATTAAATTTCTCAGATGTATTTGTGCACAATGCTTCTAGTCTAGTATGCTGGACTGTTTAGGGAAAAAAAATGAAGTCTTTCAGTGTGACTGCCCTAGTCGATAAATAAGTAAAGGAGAGGCCTAGTGGATGTAGTTTTTTTTCGAATTATTCTAATGACAAAACATTTTCATTCTTTTCTGCTTCTACAAAATGTTTGTTATTTGTTACATATTTTTAGCTCGACAATTATCCTAATCAAAACATCAAATTTATCTTATTGATAAATTTTTTAATAAGTATATTTTTAATTATTAAAAAGTTTTTCCTTATTCATTCAATTTGTTTTTTTAATAAGTTTTTCAAATTTTGATCTAGTCTGACTGGCCTATTTGTGCAAACTAATAAAGAATTTAGAAATTTAAATGAAAAGTCTTATAAATTAGAATGTCCCAATTGAAAAGAGTATGATGCAAGTGCAGTGCAATGAGCATAACACAAATGATGTTTTTCTAACCGATCTAAAGTATGAAATACGTTGAACATTTATTACTATTTCACATAAAAGGCCATGTCTGAGCATTTCAAGCTAATTCTCGGAATAACATACATACCTGCGGCTTCTGTTTTCATCAATTTAGGAGCAGAATGACAAAGAGCCTAGAAAACAAATTGATGAATAGTTTCCTCTTCCGCTATTATAACTTTTATTGTGCCTGATATACAGAAATTAGGCCCTTGGCATTCAACAAAATGATGATGCTACTAGATCAATATCAACGCATCTATAATTCTGATCTTTTTCTCTCTTTCATATTTTTTGCTTCATTACCGTTTCATTTAGATTTACCATCTATTATGATTTCTTTATTGCTAATCATTTGATGGTTTGATGGTTTTATTCTATTTTTTAGTCCGTTTGTTTAATTCATTTACTTAACATTACTGTGTACATAACTCTTTGCTCAGTCTATCTTAGTCATAATGTTGTAATTAATGACTGAAGTGCAATCGTAACAACTAGGCTAATTTATTTCTTAAAATTTTCAAATTGGACTATTAAGTATTTTAGTCTTTTTCCTACAATTTTAAGCAGGGAATTAATTTTGGGGCATTTATTGAACTTTCCAATTTTTAAAGCCCTTTTCTCTTCTCTGATCGATTCAAACATTATTGATGAAGAAAAAATTCGAACATTTAAAAGTATTGGCCAAACTTATGAAATTAAACATAACCTGAAAAGAAGTGAATGATGTCAAGAGTGATGTCACTTTTAAGAGGCATGAGAAGTGGAGAAAGGATTTTTATGCAAAAACCAATATTTGAGTGCCTCCTTTTTTCTCTAATCCACTCTAATGCTTTTGAAAATAGGTGAAGCCTAGTCTTTGTTTCGTCCTAATTTATTCTCTCTAATAGAAGCTAAGTGCTAAATTGTGCATAACTAAACTTACTTTCAGTGTTTGCTAATATGTGGCTATTTCAATTTCAGCACTTATTGCCACGGCCTTTGATCCTCACTAATGTTTAGATGAGAATGATACCACTGAACTATTAGTAGCTACCATTTCCTCTTTTACATTTTTTCGAGATTGAATTTTGTTATTTTATTTTTTTTTTTTTTTTGTTGCTATGTCAACCAGTAATTGTATATCAATCTCACAATGTTATCTGAAATGAAAAAAAAGAAGCCATATTAAAGAATATTGATGACCTAAAAATATCATCAATGATAGCACTTTATCACTTTTTACTGATTAACAATCAATTATTTTGGGAAATTGTTTTTGTTTGAAAATATTTCAACATTAATATCAAAATTCCTTAAATTGCCTCACCCAATTATTCACTAAAAAAAGTATTATTGTGTACTTGTTAAGCCATTAGAATACGAATTCATCAAATGGCAATTTTTCTCATTTTAATCAATAACTTGCTAGCAATCTGTCTAGTTCCTCATAACTTAGCCAGAACTTTTAATTAGTTGAGAAATAATGTGTCCATGAGGATGTGTGACATGATCAATAGATATATATGCAGATCAATCACTAGAAAAATTTATTCCACGTATGTTATCGTATCCAATTCATATCAAAAAAATTCATTTACTGAAAATTTAAGTTAATAATTTGATAATAGAAAAAAATTAATTACTTCTAATTTTTAATTCTATAATTAATGGATTCCATTTTTATTTTCTCTCAATGCAATTACATAATGAAGAGAATAAAATGAAATAATTTTGTTAATTCATTTTCTTCAATACAATCTTAAATAAGGAAGAGGACAGAGAGAGAGAGAGAAAGAGAGAAAGAGTTGAATGAAAAAATTGCAATACATTTTTCGTAGTAAATAAAGGCTATGATACGAAAAAAGCTTTAATGATATCTGATAATTTATTCAACAGATAGTACTGATATGCAAAAATTGATTGTTATCTTTAAAAATTAATGAAAACAAAGTCTTTTCCTTTTCTCAATAATTTTTTTTTCTTTTTGCCAACTAAGTTTTTATTCATTTTATTGCTTTCTTCCTTTTTCGTATGGATGAATGCTTAAACGAAAGGAAATAAGTGTTTATTTGGTCAAATTAGCCTATCATTTAATCTTAGCTATAAGAATATTTTGCCTAAAAAGTTCATTTGCAAAATCAGTGTTTTAGAAATATTTCTAACCATTGGAACAATATAGAATAGATCAAACAATTAATTATACACTATTTGTTCATAATAACTTTCACCACACTTTTCATTTTTTCACATTTATTCCTTTTCAAAATTTTTTAACGTATTTATTTCAATCACTGAAATATTTCTTCCTTTCTATTGTTTAGCATTATTGTTTGAATTGTAAAAAAAAGTTTCATTATCAGAGTCAAATTCAAGAATTTTTTTGACAGTTGTTATTTTAGAACCTATGCCACAAATTTGTAATAACTCTGTGATAACCCTATGACAAGAGAAGAGTTTGTTTCAAAATTTTATTGCAAATTATAAGATATTGCAAATGTTGAAATTTATATTAAAAATTTACTTTTCTCAACTTTCCATATGATCATCGTACTTGACATTGCTGCATAGACATGTTTCTATAACTTTAACATACAAAAAAATTTTCCAAACAATTATTCATTGCTAGCTATGCAATATCACAACAAATAATTTCTGAGTCTGATTATCCTTCATTTACACCTGAAATTTCAAAAACAAAAAAAATAAGGAAATAAACTTTGCTTCACAGTTTTTCCTTTGACAATTCGAAATTGTCTTTTTTCCATTACAATTTCATGCTGAAATACCGCACTGTATCGAACTAAGAAATTTCTTTATGAATGATTCACTGTTATGAACATATCTGAAAGATAATTTCATAAAAATTAACTAGTTAGAAAATAAACTTCATTAATGTGTGATTTAAAATGCCTCAAGTAAATGAAAAATACAATCTCTTCATCTCCGAAGAATAACAATTTGATTATTATGATATTTATCTCTCTGCATGTGTAACATACATTAGACTCCCAGATCTGATATTGCACAGCTAACCGTCTAACTTATATGTCACCTTAAGTAAATTAATCACTAAAATTTGCTTCAGAGATTATTAAATGATGAATGTTGATCTATTCTGAAAATGAATGTTGTTTCGCGAACTGATATTTAATTTTTTTTCGCAATTTAAAATAGAAAGAAGTCTTTGAGTATGTATTCATTGAAAGAAGAAAATATTCATGCATTTATTATATAATGTTCGAAATATTTTCTATCTGATCTTTATAGCTCCATTTAATAATTAATTCAATTATTTCTGCATTTATTAATTTCTCTTATCATCTTAATGCAATTGCAATTATTTCTTATTTCCTGATTGTTAAAACATAAATTGCTTCAAAATAATTAATTTCATCACAAAAATTTTTTATTTTTCCAAGTTACGAAATGCTACAAGAGAGAACTGAAAACAATGTGATATTTTATTTTCATTTATTTTTGCTTAATTAATTATTTGTTGTTGTTTGTTGAAATATTTCACAATAATGAATTACTTTAAAAATTCTTTTTTTTCCCATCCATAATTTTTCATGCCTTTCATATTCTGTTCTTCTTGTTTAGCTATAGAAAGAAAGAGAGAAGTGAAAAGTTAAATTTTAAACAAATTTCAATGAAGGAAAGATGAATCGAATAACCCATTTGGTTCGGCATTCCAGCGCTCGGGAGACATTAGTGACACGTTTCGAAGATTCCATTCGTATGGCACGGAAAATAAGCGAGAATGGAATTAATGTGGAAAAACGACGTGATAACATAGTAATGCTTGATTTTGATACTGAAGCACCAACTGAAGCGACATCTCGCAAAGAACGTTTGCTGAATACATTAAAAAGAGAGGTGAATTGAATTTAATTCAATTTGAGTAAAATATTTGACAAATATTTGATATTTGGGTAAAATATTTGTTTCAGATTTTCCACTGGTCATTTTGGTCGTTTATTTTGCATTCATTGCATTGTAAAAATTTTTTAGGTGAAAATCATTATGGAAGAATCTGTAAATCGAAAAGCAGTTAACGCCAAAAGCATATATGTAACATCATTGTGTGGTAATGACAAGTTTATGACTTAGATATTTTTCAACTTTTTAACTCTGTTTTAAACTTATCATTCATTTTTAACTTTTTAACTGTCGTAAACTTGTCATTCATTTTTAACAGTAGTAAATTTATCATTCATTTTTAACTTTTTAACTCTGTTGTGAATTTATCATTTCATGTTAGACTAGCAACATGCATCTGTAATCTCTTAAGTGAAAAGTCTTTTTATTTTTCATTTAAGATTAAAATAAGTCAATTAACTTAATGGAATTTTTTTTTTGCAGCGGCAGTGGAACAATGTCTACTGGATGGTTTAAAACGTCGTTTGCTTGGACTTTTCGGCGAACGTTCAACTTATGCTCTTCTGCATAATATTGCCAAATTTTGTCCAGAAGCAGCAACTGTATTGACACTTACAATCAAGGCTAATGACGATGAAATTACGTTTGTCTTTTGACATGGATTATTAATATTTATTTTATTTATCGATTGACTTATTTTTATTTCTTCAGTTAAATGTCTTTTTTTTTTCTTTTTTAAAGATTCTGCTAAGCACGTATTCAAAAATAATATTATTATTATATTTAAGAGTACCTTGCTTAATTAATTTATGTTTATTAGGTCATGTCCGCCAAATTATTTGTGGATTCGATTTGCGCTATTGGCAAAAATATTGCCCGCAATTATTGGATTCATTCATAATTCTGTGCAGTAAGTTTTTCTAATTGATTTAAAAAGTGCGTTAGCTTTAAATTATCTCCAAATGGGACAATACTTTTAAGAAAAGTGAAAAAGAATGAAACAGAAGGGAAGGCTGAATGAAAACATTTGTATTAGTTTCTAATCTTTTGATAATTCAAAAAAAATTTTATAGCTGTCGGCGATACTACGAAAAGAATTCACTAATGTTAGATGCCGCCAAGGGTGGTGTTGTAGCAGCATTGCTCGGTATTTAATATTTTACTTAACATATTTAATATTATTGATTTCTTCCCTTGTTTTCAATTCTTTCTGAAATTCAAGTCATATGACTAACTTTTGCTACGTTGACCGATAATACTTAACGTCATGGACAGAAAACTGTTAATGTCTATGATGGAATGTTATATGATATACATTAGCAAAGTGGAGACGAAGTTATCAAGATTAATTAGAAACACCGAGCAAATTAAACGAAAGTGATAGTAATATATCCAATTTTGACCGTTTCCAGTTTAGAATTAGTGCTGAAAGAATTTGTACAGGTATGTTGATCTCTCGTTAATGCATGCATTTAAAATAGTATCATTCTGAGATGTCATCATATTTCATTTTTAGTTTAATAATAAATTTTCCATTCGAGGAGAAAAAATGTTTGCGTGTTAACTTCTGATTTTGAAGCACAGGAAGATTGTTATTCTAAAGAGTAAGTTAAATGAAAATATGCGGGAATATATATTATTCGGCAATATTTAAACAGTTCATTTTTTCCCAGGCATTTTTATTGTTATCAAATTTTCTTTTCTGAAAGGAAAAGGAATAGTCAGAGAATTACTCTTATTTATGAATCTAATCATGCAAATTGTACTTTATAGTAATATTATATAACACAATTTAATTATACTATGCAGGTAACACATTAAAGGATAACATCCATAAAGCTTGCTTTCCTTTAGTTGCTAATTTCAATGGATTTAATATTCTTTAGCTGCTAAATTCAATGGTTGTTTTGATATATAGATTAGTATTTTGGTTAATAATGTTACATATGCAGGTAACAAATAGCAAAGCAATAAGTCGATTATTGACAAAAGCGCCAAAAGTAATTATTATTTATTGATAAAAATGTGAAAGTAAGGATGAGAGTAATTATAGGTGGCAAAAATAATAATTAGAATAAACATATACTATAATATTTTTTATTACGAATGCCTTGTAGAGCAAACCAACCAACTGCTCATACGTTTTTCAGTATGACAAATTAATTTTAGAATTTATAAAATTAACTTCAAAGCAATCATATAATTTAGATAAAAAAGTATTTGGATAAATATCCAAATTAATAGAACTTTCTAAAAGAAGAATTTAAGAGAGAAAAAGCCTTAATTTGAAAAGATAATCATTTCTATTGATAATGGAATACAAATTTCAATTTCATTTCACATTTTTCACCTCATTACTTCCATCGTCCATTCTCTTTTCAAAGTTCATTTCGCTTATATCCAATTTCACATCAATTCTTTCGCTTCTTTCTCATCTTCTTCTGCCACTATTTTCGTTAAATATTGCATTTATATATTAATTTATAGGAAAAATGGCTAACTGCTTTGACCTAAAATGCAGATAGAAGCTTCGACACTTTTTGACGTTGATGCGGGATTGGCCCTTTGTCTCACAGAAAATAATTGAATGATTTTTTTTTTGAGATTTTAATATATATGTTTTTTTTTTTTTGACTGATATGTAACTTAAAGTGATCTTTTAATATGACAATATTTAGATATAAAGGTCAACAGGTCGAGCAGAATCATACGAAAATTCTTTACTTCTTTTGATATCATTTTTAATAACGAAATAATACTAATGTATTGCTTAAGAAATAATTCGAATAATATATATTAGTCAAAGTAAATATTTTTTATATAAAAATAGTTAATGAGAGAAAGTGCGAGAGAGAGAGAGAGAATAATAGTGACGAATAACAACTGCAAAAAGCATCAAATGATTTATTTCATTGTGAGGCTTTTATTATCACCGATAATACTGCTACTGCGTTTTTAATTAAATCCCTACTCCATCTACTGTCATACAACAATTACCAGTTCTTTGATAAAAATGTGTGATATGTGCGCACCTCGATTGCTTTAATGACTTCAGGCACATAAATATTTGTGAAAACATGCCTTTCAATTTTTATGTGTTTTTTTTGAATTGACTCAATAGTTGCATGCAGTGAAAAAGTTGCACATAAAGAAATGCTTTCAATAGTTGTGTGAAAAAAACGCAAGCAATGTTTGTGACATCTATGTGATGGCATTTTTACTGTAATGAAGCTGCAATGCAAAAATTCATTGAATGATCTGATTGACTAAATTCATTATTCGTTTTCATCTTAATTTAAACATCACAAAAATGATTTCATAAATTGGATGTGATAAAAGTATTAGTCACTAGAATTAAAGTACTGTGAGGAATTGAATTTTTTTTTAAAAAAAAGCTTAAATGAACGGTTGACTACACAACTTAGCAACTACTTTTAGATTCATTTCTTTTTCAAGATGAATGGGTGTGTGCACAAATAGATAATATAAAAATCTAATCCAATATCTCGATTTTAATGTGCAATCTCGTAGATCCTTAAAGTTTATATAAAGTGTTGGATCTGATACTTCACTTTAAAATTTTTGAACCAGAATTCCATTTCTTTTCATAACAAGTTTGACTTTTTTTAAATCAGTTTAAAAAAGTTCTGCATTGATATAATTATTGTTAATTATTTACTTTTCCTCCCATAGTGCTAGATAATTTAAATGTTGTTTCAGTAAGCTACATCAGAAGCTGTAAGCAGTATTAAATGAAATAATAAGGAAGGAAATGTTTTTTTTGGAAAAGAATTCTAAAGTTTATAATCTGTATCGAAATCTAACTTATTCTAAGCGATGAAATCAACTAGACAGGAAGTGAAATACAACAGCCTTTTTCGTCATTTTAGATATTATCTGTTTTTACGTTTGAGACAGAATCCTCAAGTCCGTCCAACTTTAGATTTGAAATTGAATTCTCCAATTCATGAATCACCTAATTTTGACATCTAAGATAGAATTTGATCTATGTGTCGTCTGATTTCAGTGTCAAAGAAATTTCTAAAATATGTCATCTAAGATAGATATTACATGGTCCACTAAACTTTAAATATGTTATATTCTACTGACATGCCCACGTTGTGTTATATTGGTTAACATTTGTGAAAGGCTTCTAAATTTAGGAATATTTATTCTTCTTTGAAGTAATAATAAATCAGTAATATAGATGAAACAGTCATTGGATTCTTTGGTAAGTATTTATAGAAATTATTTTTAAAGAACTGACAAGAGCTGTTTCGAGAGGAGAAGAGGGAATCAGACTGAATCTGAAGTGGTTGACCCTTCTATTTCTTTAGTGGAAATAGTCTAGAATATTTTGACAATATGAATCTATTTCGTTTAAAATTAAAAAAGATTTTTGTTCCATACAATAATTTAGTATGAGAATATAAACTTAGTCATTGCATTGGAAGATCTTCAAAAAAAGGACATCATCGGGACAAATGAATGGCTTTTGTTTGTTATTTTAAATTTATATTTACTTAAATTTTCCGACATCCTTTTTTTTTCTACTTCCACGCTTCTTTCTTGAAGTTCTTTTCTTTTTCACGCAAAGAAAAAGAATGAAAGCAAAAAAGATAGATTAGAAATTGTTGATTGAAATTTTTTAACCAAATCTTAAAAGTTTAAAATTTCGTTCCTTTTTTCGGAATTTTAAAGGTCAAGTTTTAGTTAATAAAATTTTTTGAATTTCAATTGGTCCATGTGCTATTGACTATACAATGGTTGATCATCAATATGATCCATATGAAGAACCCTTAGCAGATGAACTTGTTGAGCGACATCGTAGCACTCATTCATGTTCAGCTACTCCTCCAACACCCAAAAGACCACCATTAACGGTTGGTTATTTTTTCAAATATTTCCGAAATGGCAGAATTTCTCTACAGAAAAGGGACCACTTATATGATGATTGTTAGAATGATATTTTGAAAATAAGTAAGAGGAGTAGATTTCAAGAAATATTTTTGAAAAAGACAGAAAAAATTCAAGATTTTTGTTTATTGAATAATCATTTTAAGTGATCATGTAGTTCCAGTAATGCTTCACGTAAATTTCCAGATTATTTCAGGTAATGAAGCGTGGTAGTAGCATAATAACGAGTATTGACAATTGCTCATCATCTATGTGTACATTTGGACGTGATTATGTTTATTCACTACATCAGAATGTAAAAGCATCATTGCTATACGGTAAAAATAATGTCACCGCAACTATATTACCTAATGGACCACCAATGAAGGGTTATTTATCATTGCATCAGAATTCACCTGGGAATGTAACTGTCAAATGGTCACCTAATGAGCTGATGCATTCAAGGTTTTTTTTTCATTTGAAAAAAATACATTTATTTAGTTATTTCCTATCAGTTGCTATTTTCATCTAATCCTCTTAACTAGTTTATATATATATATATATATATATATATATATATATTGAAATTGATTAAACGATTGAGAAAGATGAAATGAAAATGAGACATTTTTAATGTATGGATTCAGCTCGCAACCATCCTCAGCCTCATATGATTGTACTCCCTGTGATAGTGATTGGCTTTGGAGGCATATTATTAATATCAATATCAGCGACGTCATCTACATACATATACATCAGTATAGTTAGTCCATTCTCAATAATTCTTTATTCAATTCCAACTGTCGAATCGAAAACTACCTTATTCAGTAATTGACATAGATTCCATCAATTTTTGATCAAGCTTGGGTCAAAAAATTATTGAGAATGGAAGTAAAATTGTTAAAAAATCAATTAGCAATTTCAGATACAAATTCACCGACAACATTGATATTTATTGGCGGTGATGGCGTACAATATTCACCGATGCAATTCCCGGCTGGCCATCATTTGCTTGCTTTTCTTTCTTGTTTCGAAAGTAGTTTAATACCTTATAATCGACTCGATCCACCTTTGTGGTTTTCCAAAGAGAAAGGTTTTCAAATGCTTTACTGCTAAATTATATGTGACAAATTATGCTTACTAATATACTGTCATTAAGCAGCGTTAAATTTCAAGCAACATTTATTTGCAATAAAACAATAAAGTTTCACTTCAATCGATAATAAAATATGATTCATTTAAGGTAAAATATTGCCAAACTTACGACGAAAAAGCTTAACAAACGATTCGAACACTAGCTGTAATGAAGATAGCAAATCACAGGACTACGTATTTCGTATAGTGCCAGTTTCTATACCTCCTTTGCCACTTAGTGTAACAAATGACCTAGATGAAACTGCGATCCATGAAATATCAACAATTAATGATCCGATCACTAAATTAAGGTTTTGCTTACTTTTTCAACACTATTTATTAATTGTGCAATCAAATGTTCTTTTTTCAAATTGATTAACTTTTTCGACTGCTAACTTTACTTTTGCTTTTTGCAGAAAGCGAGAAGAGAAAAGAGCGATGAGTGAAAGTGAAGTAGACGAAGTTATGAGGTTAGTTGCAAAAAATGTTGCGATCAATGACCATTATCATTTCCACAAATAGAATTAATAATCAAGCACATTTATTGGATGAGTAGCAAAAACTTGTATGCATATCAAATGACCTCTAACAAAAGAATAAATCAAATTAGAAAATGATCTAAATATAATACTGCAATGTAAATGTAATAGTAAAATTTATATAAAATTATTTTTTGAATATAGAATAAAAAGATCCTAAAGATCGTACAGTTAAAACTTTAGAAATTTTCAGACAGAATTTCAAAAAGGCATGTTTTTCCATGCGAATACAAATTTTGGCGCGAGCTTTCTATGGGTGTAAGTTTTAATTTCATGTTTGCTTTTGCATTTCATTATTTTCTTAGAAATAATCATTTCACATTTTCCACATCCATCATCCAACATGAATATTGTTGCTAAAAAACTAATTTTTCCACATTTTCTCGGCGCTTCAGGAATTTATGAATGAGAGATCTGAAATATTTAAGCAAAGTGAAACTAACTGGCATTGTCTAGTCATTTCTGCATTATTTCAATCCTAAAGTCATCTGTCAACTTCTTTCTTTGTTTTATCAATAGTCAACTTATCTCTATTTATGTACTGGGATTATTGTGCTATTACTAAACTATGGTTAGGTTATTTAAAGGGCTAGCATACTGTGGTCATTTGCGTACCATTCGAAATCATCTGTCCTGTTTGGTAGACTCGAAAGCAATAGTAGAAGAAACGACTGGTCCAGTTGACGAAAATTTCTGGAAAGAATGCCGGAATTTGAAAACTGTTAGTGTTTCTATTCTTTACTACAAATTAAGTTTGATAATTGCTATCAGTTGATTCTTGTCAATGTGTTAATTTGTCAGGAGAAAATGGAGAAAGAATTCCTGTCAAGAACTTATCGATTTGGCATCAACGGAAGTGAATCTTCCATACTTCGAAATAAAGTTTGGCCATATCTACTAGGCCTAGTAAATTGGACGGAAGATTTCGAAGAACTTAAGAATACATATCGTGCGACATACTATAGTCATGTAGTGGAATGGGAGAAGATGGAAAAAATTGTTCGTGAACGTGATCGAGAAGCATTTGTAGCCGGTTAACATGCTTTACTTTTTCTCGAATAAATCTGATAAAAAATCTATTTCTCAAAATTGACCTTGAGAGGAGACGAGTAGGAAAAGAAGTTGTGCTCGAAAAGTATTTCATGGATTCATTTTTCCCTAATTTTTTTTCTAAATTTATAATCTAATCTTAAATTTTGTACTTTATTACTTCGCAGTAATTATTCGTTACAAGAAAAATTGTAAAAGTCAATTTTACACGAGGCATATCGATCATAAAAATGATTGATTAGAGTATAGCAGGAAAAAAGTTTAGAAGATAAAGTTGTAATTAGTTTTAATGAAGCCGACTTTTCTAGCCCGCCTTCGATATCGTGCGTCTAGCGCTGAATCTAATGCATCATTGCAAGAATCATCCTTGAACAATGAAATATGCAACGAAAATAGCGAAAAGGATAACGATGAGGTAGATTCACATTACTGATATGGCAGCACATTTTTTTATGAAATATTAGGATGCATTTTTCCTGAATGATGCGTTAATTTTCCGAGATGGTATAATTAACTTATGTTCTTAGCGTATTTTAGGAAGATTTGATGACAAAATTCAGTGCCAATTTGCATCGAATTGAAAAAGATGTGGAACGTTGTGATCGAAATTCAGCTTACTTCGCTAAAGAAGAAAATTTACAAAAGTTGAAAACGGTAATGTGTACGTATGTATGGCAAAATTTAAACGAAGGTTACACGCAGGGTATGTGCGATCTGGCTGCTCCATTGCTGGTCATCCTCGATGACGGTATATTCAGTTTCTTCACAACTAATTCATAATGCTTATTTGTTTCTTTGCAGTTAGATAAATAGTTTGCATAGACAAAAACTTGAGAAGCCCAATTAAATGCTTTGTAAAAGTATGCCAAAAGGCAAATTAGTCGGATAATAGTAATATAAAAATGTTCATATCCGATAGAAATCAAGCAGTATGCAAGAGTTAGCAGCAATCGAATCTTGGCTCTTCATCGCAAAAAAAAACTAAAAAGTTTGACTACCTATTATTTGATATATGATCGTTACAGAACCCTTGGTACTAGCATGTTTTGATCGGTTAATGTTTCGAATGAAGCAGAATTTCCCGCAAAGAACTGGAATGGACGATAATTTGGCTTATATGAATTCTTTACTACAGGTTTCTTTTTTTTCATCCGCCCGCATTTTCTCGTAAACGTTATACTGTGTTTATTTTCTCTGCCGAATCACTATAGTGCATAAAAGTTTTGATTTTAGGATTTTTATACGTGCTGTTTTAGGTAATGGATCCGGAATTTTTCGAATATATGACTGAAAATGGCGATGTAACACATCTCTCTTTTACTTATCGATGGTTCTTGCTTGATTTCAAAAGAGGTTTCCATTCGATGCATTTCCGAAAATTCTCAAATAATCATCGTTTAAATTTAATAAATAAAAAGATAAATATATAAAATAAATAAACAAACAAAGACCAATTCAATCTTGTCATATAAAAAAAATTTTTAGAATTCACTTATCCACAAATATTTCGTATTTGGGAAGTAATTTGGGCAGCATCCTCGCTGGTCACTACTCACTTCCATTTATTCCTTGCTTTGGCAATGATCATTGCATATCGTCACATAATTATTGATAATCAAATGGACTTCACTGATGTTATCAAATTCTATAATGGTTTGTAAAACAGAATTTTAATTCATTTTCTTAAAATCAGCTTTATTAATTTATTCATTGAAAGTTTCGGTTAAAATTTTGCGAGAGAGAAAATAACTCTTCAGTGAAATAGAAAATAATCAAATATCTTACGATGATAGTCTTCAATCTTTTAAAAGTGTTTTTTTCATATCTAAATGCAAAAAAGAAAAAAGTAATTTGATTTATTGTCGCAGGAAATTTTACAGTCTTCAGCAACACTCATTTTTTTGTATATCTATTATAAAATTTTCTTTTTAATTAATTTCACATTAAACAAAACAGAACTCAAATTTTTAGAGATGGCAGAAAGGCATAATGTGGAGGAACTTTTGGATTCAGCTCGCAATTTACTGGAACGCTTACAAACAATTATTATGGAACTGGAACCGATCAGGAATTGAATTTGATTATTACAGAGCTAAAAAGTATCATAACAATCATTTGTGTTACTGTTTAATACTTAAGATATGAAATGAATTTAATGTTAAGCAAGCAGAAGATACCGTGCTATTTCTAACCTTATAGTATGAGAGAAAGGAAGTTCAATCCCTAAAGTTAAGTGGTAAGATTTTTCCGAAAATGCAATCCTGAATAGCATTTCATTTTTAATCAAAATTTAATCTCAACAATTCTTGGATTTTCTGGCACATATTTAATTTACATTCACTTTTCGGCTCTGATATATTCCACTTTGTGAATTTTATATACCAACTTTTTTAATGCATATCTACTTTATGGCTCTGATATTATTCCCTTTGTGATTCCTTTAAAAAAAAAAACAAACAAAAGAAGCAATCTTTCAAATGTCATTGCTTCAAGAGAATTAGGAAATCAGAATTAAAAGCTTGCATTTAATTTACTCTTCATACAAAAACTATTAAAAAGCAAGTAAATTGACAAGAAACTTTCACATTTTGATCTCATTTCTATTCATCTCCCTGCTTATTTTTCTAATATCAATTTACAAATATCACTTTTACTATTCATACAACCATAATGTTTTCCCACTTGTTATGCTACTAATTCAGTATGTTGTCCTTCTATGATCTAAATCTAGGCTTTTTATCTATTATTTCATTAATGACTGTCCATATTGTCACTTTTCATTTTTTCATGGCTATTTTTTAATATATATTGCTACCTATGAGAATTTCTGTAATAGCAAAAACAGTCAAAAAACGAAAGAGATAGTCATTAGATGCATCACCGATACATATTCTACTTTATTGCGAGATAAGTTATAGATATACAAAAAAGAATTTTTCATTCTTCGTTGGAATGTGATGTTAGATTTTTGGATTCAGAAATGAGATTTGATTTTTTCATTATCAGATTCGTTGGAATGTGATGTTAGATTTTTGGATTCAGAAATGAGATTTGATTTTTTCATTATCAGACAACGGTCAATATCTTTGGCGTAGAAAAATTTCTGATAATTGATAGAGGGAAATCAAGGAGTTCAAAATGTTAATTGACAAGATAATTAAAAAAGCTTGTAAATAATTTGCAAAATTTTATTATAACAAAGATTGAGAAGCAAATCGTTTAGATATCGGACTTTTGTATCAGCTGATTCCATTGTAGCAAATACAACCTAAACAATGTTATTTTTTGCAATGCTTGCAAATAGCAATAGCATGACAAATTTTAGAAAAGAATTTGGAGTTGAATTCTTGCAGGATAAGAACTTTTCTGTAATTCTTCCACTTAATTGCAAAACAAAAGAGGCTAGCATCAATAAGCAGTTGTATCAAAGGAATTTCTTTCACAGTGATACTAATCACTAATATTGGATACTCGACTTTTTCAATGGAAAAAAAGTTGCTTATGACATGAAAGAAGTGCTAAAATGTAAAAATGTGTTGCTTCCTACATTAAATCTGATCACATTGATTCAATTCAATTTATTTGAAAACATTCAAAAAATTGAACAATGACAATAAGGAAAGCTAAGATGTGCAAATGAAGTATTAAAAAAGTATGGAACATATAAAGTGGAGTAAAATTTTCGAAAAGCACAGCGTGCACACAATGTTTGAAAATCAAACAGTTTTCTCTTCCCAAAAGTGTTCTGAACCTTTAATTATACTCCATTATTAACAATACAGAGTATCAATTTAAAAAGAAAGTGACAAAAACCGTTAACAAGACATTCCCGTATGGACCAGTAAAAGAGAAAATCTGAATAATAGCAAAATACATAAGCAGGAATACACATGAAAAAACTTTTATTTTGTCAAAAATTTAATGTTTGCAAGATTATCATTTTTGTTACATGCAAAAGTTCGATTCTTTAGAACATAGAAATAAAAACGTTTTTACTTTCGTCATTATTCACTTGATAATGTTACTACAGGACCGCTCTAAAGATAACAAACAATGCAGCTTTAACAAAGAACAATTTTTTTTTTAAAAAAATATATGCAAATACTAAATAACTGTAAAGAATAAGTTTCCACGAAAAGAAAAACTAACGATGAAACATCTTTACCATATTTCATCATTTAGTTTTAAAAATTATAAATAAAACTATTTCAGAAATATGAAACACAGAAAAATATGACTGAAATCATTGCCTAATACTTCAGATCCATACACATTATGTTGAAAGCTACCGATTTGCGCCTGCAATTAATGAATTCCATTGTCAAGAAAAAATGAAAGCTAAAAAGTTTTCAGGTTTAATTTGCAAATTATCATTATGCTAAATTCCAGTCAACATATACAAGCATTGCGATGATTAATATCATTGCATTAACAGTAATCAGTCAGTTGCTTAATTTTTCTCTAATTATTTACGGACGTTCAATTTGTCGGGGAAAAGGCACGCTGTACCTCACTTAAAAAATTCATTGCGCAAGTTCAATGGATTCATTCAACGTGGTTGAAATCCTCCAAATCTTCTCTTACGAAGCAAGCCACGATGATATAAGCATTTATTGAAATAGAATAAATATTAACCTAAATGAGATAATAATTATCCCAAATATACAATAAATAACTTTAATAATAATAGAAAGATTTTTTATAATTGCACGGCAAGTTACATGCAGAAACACATGATTAATGTGATATCCGCATAAATCAAGTAAGTCAATATTTCAAATAAGAAAAATGAATTTTCCGTCACCTGTTACTCCAAAAAATTAAACATACCTAAAAAAGATGAAGTTTTGAATTGTTTGAGTCCGGGCGATATTGAATAAACGGTTAAAAATTCATCGGTAATTTTGAGAGAAGGATTTCTTTCTTCCGTAACATTTAAGACTTCGGCATTTGCTGTAATTTTTCGAGAATGTGGCAAAAAAATTTTTTTCAAATCGTAAAGCTATAATTATTATTATCCTATAATATATAATGTACTTAAAACAATAATTTTCTTTTTATTGAAGTGATTAAGCACAGCTCAGAAAGAAAAATTTTTTCCCTGCAAACGTCTTACTGCTATTAAAGGAAGAATTTTTTTACAAATTCGATAACAAACCCGCTCGCTGGAACTCATTCTGGTCTCGCCTAATATCATCAAGAAATTCCCATGAGCCAATATCTCCCTCATACGTACGACAGTCGGCCTCAATTATATTTTTCCAAAGTAATTCATTTTTTAGAGTATTCACATCTTCAGCAAGAGGTGAAAACTTCCGCATAAATGGTGCAATAAAAGATAGCGATCTGAAGATCATAACTGCATTTAAATATTGCTGACCTTTAAGTTTGCACCTCTTATTTTCATTGAATATAAATAAATGCAGAAATTTCTATGACTCCATTATTTTATACGAATGAGAAAATATTTCTTCAATTTATGGCCTGTAAAATCTCTTTGTATCATCTCTAAGGAACGACATTCTTTTAACTTCATTCTCAATTCAAAAAATAAAAAATTTTGGGTTACCTCGGTAAACTGTACGAATCAAATGGAAAATGAGGTTCGAAAGGTAACATCTCTGCCGGTTTTGATGGTAAAATATGATTTACATACACAAGCTGCATCGATCTGCAAATTCTCGAAAACAAAAGTTAATGTTTCCAAAGTTTCATCAGATAAAAACTACCTTGAACTCGTCATCATGATTTCAAATTCCACGAGGACAATTTCAATGCAAATTATTCACTGTGACAGAGGCTGATTCTTAAATAAGTTTAAAAATTTTCAATAAAATCTTAAACTTTTAAATCATTTAAACAGTTCATTCCCAAAAGTGTTGTTATATGCCAAAGTCGAGTACTTTTTTGAAAAAATATGACGAGTGAAATGAGGCAAAATTTTCGACCAACAGTAACTGAAGAAAAAGAATTTAACATAAAACATTTAAGTTTAACCTGCTTATTGTTGCAAAACATAAAGCGACAGGATGGCTAATATACGATAAGGGTTCCAATGTACTGTGGACGATATGTCCTATCCCCCAGTGATGTATCTTGACCATCTCTGAAAATGAATGCCTCAAAGCTTTATTAAATGTATATGAAATATAAACTTTTGCGTCATTTAACACAAAAAGCCATAAATTTGGTTTCTAAAAAAATATCGCCTCTTAATTTATTCTACTGCCAAACTGCAATGATCTGAATCAAATATTTATCCAACAAGTAAGAATGTCCCTATATATGATTGTGCTTCAGTATCTATATTATGGAGGGATACTGTACAACAAATAAAACATTAATTGTTAAATGCTACTGTAAATGGAGCAAAATAACGAGCACTAACCTTCCGCCTGCACTATTTCGCGGTAACGAAAACAAAATGCGACAAGAAAAGCTTGAAAGACAGCGTAGAATGTCCCATGTTGAGTCGAACCTACTACTGCAATAGTTGTTCGATCAATCATCTCATTCACATAAGCAGTACACCAGTGTGACAGGATTTCCAACCATTTCATTGCTGTACTGAAAACAAAAACCAAAAAACTCATCATTAAGTTTGCTTTAGCTTTTCGATTCGGAATATTTTAAAACACACCTATAACATAGTAAAATTGTAAAATTAAAAATAATATAGTATTTACAAGAACGAATAAATAAAAACAGGGTTACCTGAAATCGATATATGACGCACGAGAAATCATACCACCGATGTAACAAGCAGCACCTTGTGCTTTCTTCCAGTCATTCGGTGTCTGGTTTAATCGCGTAACGAAACTCCAAAGCCAGCTCAGAAAATCTTTCTGATAACTCTGAAACCACAGAAAAAAAAAAACCTTAGTTCAAAAAAAAATATATGTGGACAAAGAAAAAATGCGTAACGAAAAACAAGCTTAGAAAACCATACCGTATCAAGACTGCAGACATAAAACCAAAGGAACGATATGTTTTTCAAACCGTGAGCCATTAAAAGATGTTCCTCGAATGCAAATAATAATTCTTTTAAGATTTTCTTTTGTATGGACATTGATGGCAACCAGTCACAATCTGCAAATAAGAACTGAAAATGCGTTTATAAGAAATTTATTGAATTAAACTAGCTATATTTTGTTAAGCAATAGCTTTTATCTCCTATTTATGGGTATCGTAAAATTTTAAAATGTTCTAGAATATACAGCAAAATTAGTGATATATGAAATGTGACTTTAGCCACTTGAAGTTTTCACAGAACAGAAATCATAGATTTGCCATTACAAGAACTTCCGAGATCAGAATTATACTTGCGAAATAAGGTTCAACTGTTAGAAAATTTTCTAATGCTAAGAAGAATGTACCTATATCTGTCGAGTTCCCATGACTGCAAAGTTTTCCTAAATATTCGAACATAATAGACATGCAAGTATCCAGCTTCTCCACCTTATCATCATTATCTTGCACCTCACTAATTTTCTTTTCGTATTCTTCGTCCTTAAAATGAACAGAAGTGAATGTAACGCCCAAAAAAAAAAAATTAATCATCAATCTCAACATTTCTGCCATGTTCAAGAAAATATCAAAACATATATATATATATAATAAAGCTGTGATGAAATATTATAATAATGCTAAACTCTTGTGATTTCAAGGACAAGTCAAGATGATTTGATGGATATAATAGCAAACATATAATCTATAGATAGTTTTCCAATATGAAAATCAGCTATGCTGAATTATCAATGAATAGTCATGAGAATGATTATTACCTTTCTACTTAATTTAATGCTTTTTTTTAAAGAAAAACGAACTGATACATATTCATAAAACTAACCAATACAAATACATTGAGACCATCATCACAGCCATCCTCTTTCTTGTCTGAATTGCCCACCTTCGTCAATACTGCCTAAAATTGTATTTTCGATTTTTTAAAATACTAAATAACTGTAACCAAACTAATTTATCAAAATTATTTTTTGAAATATAAAGAGGATGAATTAATACAAATCATAATACTCACATCGAGTTGAGCAAGACCGTCAATGATGATGCAAAAGATATCTTCTCGAGACTGCGGGATGTTTTCACATATTAATATAAGATTTCTTACATAGCTAACATATCGAATTGAAGGTACCGAATGATGAGGAAAGCGCTGACGAATCAACTTGACAAGAGTTTTTGTTGTCCTGAATAAATCGACATATTCTAGATGATATGTGCACTTCAGATTCTATCTCAGTAAAACTACTATGAGTTTTTTGTACCAAAAAGTTTTGATGTTACATTTCAGCTCAAGGAAAATATACCATAAGCAAAGAATGAATACAACACGAATAATTAAAAAAGGGCAGAGTCGACTGTAAAATTAAGGATCCGCGGGACGTTCAGTAGCTATTAATAAAAGTATCCATAATATGCGTAGTAATATATATTAGATTGACAACAAATTCTTGAAACCGTATGATTTACACAATGTGTTTTATTGTTTCAACCATTTTAAAATAGGCATTCATTATCTTAATACACTTCAATCACACTCCGTTCATGTTTCTTTAAAGTTTTTTCTATTTACCGATGCAATTTATACTAGTAATATATCTTAATTATGTCAAAGGAATCTATTATTCAATAGAAAAGTCAGTTTATTAAATATGTATTAGAACATCTCTTTTTCATTCTTCGTCCTTGCAAGCTGATGAAAATTTTTTAAAAATATATCTCTAATAAATCATTCGAAGCTAAAATAAAGTAAATCAAAGCTTATGTGAGAGCAATCGATGTAAGCACTTACAGTGGAAAACATTTCACTATAAATGCCAAACTATCATTTGCCAATTTATATATGTTGTTCTGTTCTTTTTCTGAGATACACAGCGTAAACAAAGTGCTGTTTTTCTTCATAATGTTATTTTCATTCTCTGGAACATTGAATTCAAATAAAAAACCCGAAACTGTTAATCAAATGTAAAAGAACTTCAAGAAAAAGCTTTTGATTTTTTAGACATGATCTCTGTAATACAGTTTTCTTATTTCGGAACGTATTTCCCAACAAATGATTTCATGCATTTTTCTTTTTCGAAGTTCAAAGCAAACAAAAACTTATTAACCTTGAGTTTGATTAGAAGCAGAAAGAGGTTGAATTTTTGCAAACAAATGTTCCACAAAACATTTTATAATTGATTCAGTATGACAGATATGCTGTACAGCAATATCTCGAAGCAATTTAACGAACTGAGGTCGAATTTCATTTGGAACGAACTGCCATTCCACTTGCTAAAATTGCTTTTATAATTTTTCAAGAACATTATCATATAGCACATTAAAAATGCTTTGATGCACTATAGTTCTGATAATTTCTAAATAGAAATGGCAATGAAAAAATGTATATTCATTTAAATAAGCAAACAGCTATCTAGAAATACGACGATCATGCAGCAAATAGTACATAATACTTGATCAACAGCCTTGTAATAATAATACGACCAATAGTATGAATCCAAAACGCATTAATGAGATATAAACTAACAAGAAATTTCAACACCAGATGTTTACAACGATGATCAAAAAGATGGGCGATGTCAACAAATTGACGAAGAAAATCGATGATTGCTGACGAATTCCATTTGTTTAAAAAATCAATAGCCTTGCATAGTTTATTATACGTTATCATAGCATTTATGTCTCCCTAAAAGAACTATATAATGATGCAAAAAGTAAATTGGCAATTTGACACTGTAATATCGAAGTTAGCAGTTGTAGCATAATTGTTACATGTTACATGCATTGATCGTCAAACAGATTTAGCAAACAGAAAGTAACATTTGTGAATATATGACGATGTAAAATTCCGCAAAATATATTTTTCTAACTGTATCATCTAATCAACAAAAATGCTTAAATAGCTTACAAATGTTCGCTTCATAACTATAAAAATGAGCAAAAATAGCAATGCCATTTGTACTATTCCCAGAAATTTCTCAATATTTCTTCACAGTTATTCAATTAAATAAATTTCAAAGCAAAAAAAACTTACTGAAAGATAAGTAGTAATAACATCTTCCCCAGAAATTGTTTCTTGTTTAACGCTGTTCGCCATTTCAGCATGGCAATTATACGAAATTGATTGAAAGAAAGTGCTATCTGAGAAAAACTTTACTATACGATATAAAAGAATAACAAATAACGTACTGAAAAATACACCGCCGCAACCTTTACACCTAACTAGTCCAAATTCTTCAACAGTTTGACAAATTCAACCTGAACTGCGTGAAGTAACTCAAAATCACGTTGTATCACTTTTGACCGCTGAACCACTATGCAAAATAATGATTTCAGTTGTTTGTAAATATCAATTTTTGCGAATTTTCTATTTCATCAAAGATCTATTGATTGCTTTGTAGAGTTATTCATTTATTGATTTGTTTTTATTTATCCGGAATATAAAAGTACGATTATTTCAAATACTAATGATGAAAAGGTTTTTTTTTATTCCGTAAAAGAATTTGTTTTCCTTTAAAAAAATTTCTTCTATGCACGCAATTCTGTTTTTATATTATTACTTCAGATTAAAAAAAAAAAAAGCTTCGGATCAATAAAATCCTATACTTCGCGGTCAATAAAATCCTATACTCTGCAATCAATAAAATCCTCTATCATTGCTTCATTTAAAAAAAAAACCATTAGCCAAAAAAATTTTACAACAAAAAATCACTTAATACGATACAATCATAAGTATCTGTAAATGGGTCATTTAACATTTCTCTGTCATTTTGTTCATTAATTTAAAATATTATAGACAATGAAGCTGTTTAATCTTCCCTTTTTTCTGTTTAAAAATCTTTCCATAAGCAAAAAAAAAAAAGAAAAAATGATGCTATTGAAAGCTGTAATTATTTTAAATTGGTTTTCGACTCAAGAACAGCATCTGATTTGCATCAATTTCTTTGTCAAGCTCTTAAATTTCCTAAATCTCCTGAGCAAGAAAAAAATTTAATATGCTACCGGAAATTATTATGTACCACTGAAGAATTAGTAGATAATTAGAACTTTAATCGATTTTTGATTAAGATTATATAATATAACATTGGATACATTACTTGCTTCTCTTGGATATTGTGTACATAGTGATTCAAATTTATGGCAAAAAAAAGAAGTTGAAAATTAATGAAATAAAATGATATCCAATAAAGCAAAATATAATATGCACAATTCGATTACTTATTCATAAAAATATTAAAAATGACCGAAATCAATTGTTTGATAAAACAACTTTTCACGGAACATTTATTTAGCTAACAGAACACTACCTCTCTTTAACATTTAGACAAAGGCTGTTAATAATTTTAGTCAGCAATATATAATTCAAATGAATAATTTTTGCATGTGCTGGACATATACTGAAAACCGAAGATCTACGAATCGGATTTTCTTGCATCATATTGGTTGCGTTTTTTTCTGATTGTGTGGCCGATTGATATCCGAAAAAGTGTCTCCACTTAGGCAATTTAATTGAAGCTAATTGAAGTATCAGGAAAAATCAAAGCAACATATTTCGATTTGAATTATATTCATTATTCTAAAAAAAAAAAAAAATTAGCAAAGTTTTAAAAAAATTTTTTTCTGATTCCTTCAAGCAGATCAATTTTGGTTTCTCTTTTTACTTCTTTGTGCTTGAAAAAAAGTCAAACAAAAGCATATTCAAGTTTTTAATTGTTTTTTTATAAATATATGCACATTAATAAGCTATTCCAATAATTCTTGAAAATATGAAAGAAAAACAATTGATAACTTTGCCGCAACAAAAAAATTTAGAGCAATAAAATAATTAAGCATAGCTGCTTTACTGAGCAATTATCATGACCCAAAGTCCAACTTCATCCTGAATTGGAAATAATGTGGTCTTAGATGAGATTTTAATAACATTTTAAACAAATTTAGCAGCACATCAAGAGAATTTGCCGACCGTGATATTATTTTAGTATGACAAACAAATATCCTAAACGAAATTGATGATAATACTGCAAAGAATCATTAAAGGCTTTAGAAATGTTTTATTAGCGGTATTACAACTTGGTTACAGCTTTCCTATTTTAACTGATGTTTCTGAACACCTTTTCCACCTTCTGAAAATTCATAAATGAAAATTTTTATTTTGATAACTGTATCACATGTCAATCACACATGTCATAATATATAAATAGCAATATTACTAATCCATCCTTTAGGCTTACCATTTGTGCATGTCCATTTAAGTTAAATAATAAGCATTGTAATTATGCTAGAACGTCTAGCGTTTATCAAGAATGTTGATTTCCTCTCCAACATTTTTTTCAAATGCTATTTACATTTTTCAATTCAAATTCTATCCTATTTTATTCTCTTCAATTTTTGTTGCCTTTTTCATAGCAAATTAATAATGAACAAAATGGAAATAAAAAGCAAAAATAATATCGAATGTACAAGAATTAAAAGTTTAAGGCACTACATTTAATAAAAAGTTCATATTTACCATATTGTTCATTTCGAAAATTCAAACGAACAGTTGTTGCTTTAATTCTAAGCAGCTCCTTTGTCATATCAGAGTGCGCGCACTGTCAACATTTTTCAATTCAAATTCTATTCCCTTTTGTGGAAAATGGAATTGAATGAAAAATAAAAACCAAATGAAAAAAGAAATCGGTTTTTTTATTAGCTCAATGAATCATAAAATATTGTCACCGTTTTATTTCCAATTATTTGCTTTTACATATCAAAAGCTTATTTAAACTTTTATACCATTCCAAATAAACTAACATTTCCATAGCAACATATATTTTATACTCTATCAATCCGATTACAGCAATACAAAAATTTTAATTATCTGCCAAAATATGTGGCACAACGTAAAATTACGTGAAAATCTTATATTCATTAGAAGTATTTAGAAAATTGTTGCAAGAAATGCAAATCTTTGATAGATTTTTTTTAGGAATAAGCAAAATTTCAATGATCCATTTTAGCTTTTCCATGGATTGATTGTGTGATTCATAATTTATGGAAAGTGCAATTAAATATGCATCAATCCTGATAAAGGCAAAGATAGAGCTAAGTGTAGAAGAATAGAATCACGATTTCATGCTGATTTCATTGATAAATCTCAAACAGTGCAACACATTC